>JBBPDC010038725.1:0-11912 GCA_037974485.1 Hemigrammopetersius urotaenia | reverse complement strand
TCTCTCTCTCTCTCTCTCTCTCTCTCTCTCTCTCTCTCTCTCTCTCTCTCTCTCTCTCTCTCTCTCTCTCTGCTTAAATATGACAACAATGGCAACAATGTGTTGTAAATATAAATGCCTCATGAAAGTTCTGCTTGAAGAAATTGTCCCTAAATGTGTGCTACAACAAAGCAGTGAAGCACTATTACAGAACAGATGAAGAAATATGTATGCACATTCTGTTATTTAATACTATGCATAATGTAAAAACACTAAGGTTACCTCTCTCATTGCCCAGTGTGTGGTCATGTGGTGGTGTAGGGTAATGTGTTTCTGATAGCAAGCTGCTTAACTCCCAGTCTAACTGATCTAGATTGGGGTTCTGAGTGTTGGTCCATCCACACAGACCTCGCTCCAGATCACACACCTCATCTAAAGATGTTCACAAAAAGAAACATAACTTCGTTTCTAAGGATTAGTCTCACATGTTTAAATATTGTTTGTTCACGCATTCATTTCTCTATAACTTTATGAAGATTTTAATCAAACCTGCAGTGGGACAAGCGTGACTTGAGAAGATAATGTCATCAATAGCAATGTAGGTCTCTTTTCCTCCAGCGCCCTCCACCTCAAACTGTAACTGATAAACCATCCATATGGTCAGTATTCACTTATCATCTCATACGGTACCTTGTAGAATCACTATGTGTACAATTGTGCACTGTAGGTTATCTGTTACTACGACAATTTATCAGCCTTCCTAAACCTAATTCATCAACCCTGCCACTGGAGGAGCACAAGCCTGTGCATTTCTTAGTGCCGGTCCCAAGCCCAGGTAAATGGAGATACTTGCCTGATCAAGTACGCAGACAAACAGAAAATGTCATATCCTGGATCAGTCGAGGCCCAGGTTAACAAACTCAATTCCTCAATTCCTCATCACAGCCCAGACTTTGACCAGGTAGACCGGACCATGAAGATAACTAAATCACTTCAGCTGATTCAGAACGCAGCTGCCAGGTTAGTGTTCAATGTTCCTAAGTTCACTCACACCACACCTTTAGTAAGGAACCTCCACTGGCTCCCTGTGGCTCATTTTAAGTTTAAGTCCTTAACAGGCCAAGAATGGACTTGCACCCCCATACATAGCAGCATTGATTAAACAACGTGTCACTTCTCGTCCTCTCAGGGCTTGTGGATTACTCGAGCACTGATGTACGTTGCTCTGGATAAGAGTGGCAGTTAAATGCTGTAAATGTAAACATGAATGTGTGTGTTAGTGTGAATGTGTAAGTGAATGAGTGTGTGTGTGTGTGTGTGTGTGTGTGTGTGTGTGTGTGTGTGTGTGTGTGTGTGTGTGTGTTTCATTGGTATAAGTGTACAGCCAGAGCTGTGCTGCTGAAGTATTAACTCTAGAGCAGGCCTGTGGTCAGGAAATAACCACTGATAAAGGACTTTCACAAACTGTTTATCCATAAACAAACTACACTTACTTACTGCAGGTTCAAGTGTAGCAGTACAGTATGGGTTTCTAAAGTAGGGGTTTCTTATAAAGTGAATGACTAATGTTTATGGGATAGAGGAGATTCTGTACATTGTAATGGTAGTGGTACTGCAGTGACAGGTAACAGTAATTTAGTTCTTACCTGCCAGTCTTCATTGTAGCTGATGTTGCTCATTGCAAGGCGCCACACATGTCCCTGACTCAGATTGCTGAAGAACAGCTTGGTCCTATCCCCCTTCACAGGCTTTATATACACACTCAGAGTGCCTTTATGGCAGACATACAGAGCACAAACATTAATACATGACATGAGGAGAGTGTGCTGTAACACAAGGCATATATGTGTGACTTTGTGGTTTAACCTGGGTTGTCACCACCAGTGTGGTACCAAAAGTGGACACACTCAGTTTTCGCCACGCCAGAGTGTACCACAGAGCTTAGGGTCATCAGGCTGCCCTGAGGAAGGACCTCCACACCACTGTGGGCCAGCATGTAGTGGCCTAAGGAGACATGCAAATCTGTCAGCTTCTTCTACACCAACAGCAAAACTTAGAGCAGTAAGAGAACACAGAAGATAATTGTTCCAATCTATATACAGTGCTACATCCATCCATCCATCCATCCATCCATATATATATGTGTGTCTGTCAATCCATTCATCCATCTATACTTCTCCATTGCTATCCCTCTTTCTTACCCTTTTTTGTCTCAAGGCTGTGGTCAGTCACTGGGCCAGTTCTGGTGAAATCCCAGTTCTGGTGCACCCACAGTGCATCTCCACTGCTGCTGTAGCCACATGTGTGACCCTCAAATGAGCACATAGAAGGCAGAGAGCACGATCTTTCTATAAACGCCACATCGTCTAAAGTCACCTGACCATCAAATCCTGAGCGCACTGCCTCAAATACCAACTGAGACAGCAATAGAGAGGACAAAGATTGATTGAGAGAGAGAGAGAAAAGGTAAGTGTTTTTATCAGAATTGAGAAAGAGGAATAGAAAACAGGTAATGTGAATACAAAGGCTCAGCAACAACAGAACAGATGCCAAAACAACAGGGTTGTATAAATGAAGCCATATCTCATAGTTGATTAATTCAGACACATTTCCTTGAACTAACACAGCAGAAATGTCACTGATGCAAAGCACACTCAAAGCTATACAGGCATGAATTTGCTTGCATTTTTACAAATGACTGCGGAAAAGAAGTAATGCCGAAGAAAAGCAACTTTTGGTTCCCCGAATAATCTTTCAGTGGGTGGGGATTTTTGCCTCTTCTCCTATTTTTTTAAAGAACCATTCATTGACACATTCCTTGGGAAACCAAAGGTGATTTTTGCAGCATAACTTAGTTTCAGCACCTTTATTTATTAACAAATCATTTTAAAATGTAGTATAGTATTACACAAAGCAATTGTAAGTAGCCTAAATGTAACAGCATAGATTTTGAGGCTATGGTTTTTACTTGATAGGAAGTAAGTTGTTGGGGCACTGGACAGTGTCCTTCCTGCCAGAAGTTTCCATGAGCACCCACACGGGTCCATAATAACTCCTCTGAGCCATCCGCATGTTTGATTTTAACATTGAGAGCACCTGTCAGAGTACAATAGCATTTCTATTAGCTTCATTAACAACTAATTGAGGTTTTATTGCATATGAGATATGAGGTTATATTTTAAAAGATACACCTTTATGTTAGAATTGAATAAAATCAAATTATTATTGTCAAAGCAAAAATTTTCCATTGTTTGAAAACACCCTCTTTACATTTTGTGAAAACCTTAGAACAAATGAACCAAAAAAGGACCAAATTGTTAAGAATAAAATCTTGTTGCATTTGTATACATTCAATGGTAAGAATGCCATGTTTTGTTTCTTCCATTTTGAGATGATATGGATAACATATTTCTCTGCATGTTACCTGTTTGGGGGCCATAGAGTTTGTAGAAGAAGGAGAGACAGTGTTCAGTCAGTGAACTCTGACGGTATGAAAGAAGACGACCGGAGAGACCACGGAGGGCTGTGTTCCACATATCCACCACCAGACTTCTCCCTGAGTAGTTGCATTATTATTAACAGCCATACATGATGAAGACATTTTAACATATTTTTTCAACTGATAAATCTGGGAAAAGCATGTACACTGTATGTTCTGACCAAAATTGGCAATGATGGCTAATAAGTAATTGCTCTTGTTCAAAAGATTGTTTAAAGAAGATACTCCATCAAGTACAAAGGCTACTCAGAAACTAGTTGTTCCACCAGTATATACAACATCATGTAGAAACTATTTAAATGACTACTGCAGAATATCACCCTTACCATTGCCAACAGTGTGGTCACTTCCATTTGTAACACTCCAGTCATAATTATCTGTCTGATCCTGGTACCATCCACATAAATCTCTTTCAAAGTTACAAGACAGACCTATTTGAGGAACACAGTAATTTTTTGGGTTTTTTTTTTTTACAAATTTTACAAAGCTTTCAAAACTTTTGTACAATTAAATATTACTTAACCCTTAAGGCATAAGATTTTATCATTTATAAATCTCCATATATTTACATGAATTCAGTTAACAAGTACAGTTTTTTCTGCAGAAATGAACACTCTATACATGACTTCAGGCCTTACCATCAGAAGTAGAGGGGATATACTGTGGGTGGCAGTCAACATAATAAACATCCTTCACTGCTATTCCTGATCCCTCATTCAGCTCTTGAGCATGAGCTCTGAACTCAAGCTTGCAAAAAAAGCACAGAAGGTGAGTCATGATAATTATGTCATTATGTCATTATGTGCAAAAATGCTACTTTCTTCAAACAAAAAAAAAACTTCTCAAAGGCAATGATGCCTCAAAAATAATTTGGAGCGGTGCCAAAGAAAAAACACTCTTTTCCAAAACAATCTTTCAGTGGAAGGTTCTTAAACGAAAAGTTCATTCTTCTTCCATTTTTCAACTTAAAGCCTACCTACTGAACTCTATAATGTGCAGTCATTTACTACAGAGAGAAACTGAAATGTTTTTCACTTTTACCACTGAAAGGTTCTTCGGGGAACCAAAGGTGCTTCTTCTATGTCAGTGTTGTCCATCCCTGGCAGACACTTTGTACACTGACATGCTTTTCTTGTTTAAAAATTAATGTTAATCAGCTGATTTGTTGGAGCAGGTGTGTAGGCAAAAACAATAACACAGCTGATGAATTCCAGGACCAGGTTTGGGAAAATGTTTTTAAGGTCCAAATAGCCTTTCAGCACCATCATAGGAATGTATATCAAATGACTAGGACATGAAATGTAAACTACTAGGATGCAAATACATCATATTCTCAAACAATAAAATGGGAAATACGAAAAATAATCCAATACCTGGAAGCGATGATCTCTGGCTCCAATATAGAGCTCTTCTTTTACCCAGGATGTAGTGTTCTCCCCTGTTCGCCCACCAAACTCCCACAGCCGAGGCAGAGCACCTAACACACTGTCTACTACAGCTACAGACACCTCACCTATGGAGAAAGAGCACACAGACCATGTAATAAACACAGTTTTCTCCTATTCCCAAATTAGTGTGTCTTTCAAACATGATTGGTGTCAGAGTTTGGCTCTTTAGTTTTGCAAAAAAAAAAACATAACAAAAAAAGTTAATGTTGATAAGAAATTATCAAAGTTTCTGTCCCCTCTATTAGCACTAAATGCCCAAATCTTTACAGTCTTTAGTTGCTTTAAGTTGCTTTGTGAAAGTAAATGATCTCAAAAAGTTTTGCTCATTTAGTTTTGTGCACTTTATGATATTGTGAAAAAGTGGACAAAAGTACAGAGACCATGAATCACGATGGTGGCCACTGCAGCTTTTAACTATGCTACACTCTTGCATTGCCTGTGTGTGGATTGTGGGGTAGGAGTATTGAGTTTAGAGGACTTGTGTGTGGATTGTGGTGTAGGAGTGTTGGCTTTAGAGTACTTGTGTCTTGTATAATTTTAAGTGTACGGCCTGTAAAGAACCTGCATGTGGGTTGCTTCCTGTGACACTGTAGGAGAACTGCAGGGTGCAGCTCAGGCCAGAGGGTCCCAGAAGAGGAGTACGGGTTTGAGCTTCTGTCAGCTGTTGACCAGGAGCACCAGTCACATACAAGAATACCTCTGACAATACAGAAACACACATTCAGCATCTCAACAACTCAAACATAAGTATTCACTTACTTTCTGTAACTGCTTAATCCTCACTAGGGTCTCAGGTACCCAGAGTCTATTACAGGGTCAATGGGTGTGAGACAGAGCCTCACCATTAACTCACTCAATGGATGAGCAAAGTTGCACAAATTTACCATGTTAGAATTATTTTACACATTTATCTGCCAGCTAAATTGCTTTTATTCTACTGAAATCCATTCCATATCATGCAATAACAGTGGTTAAATATTAACGTTTTAGCATCTCATTTCCTGCATGGTTGATAAAGTCTGTGGATTAACACTCACCTGTGGAGGCACTATTGTTTTCACTTTTTAGCTCCCAACCTTGGTTTCCAATACTCATGTCTGTCCAGCCTGCACTACCCTGCTCATAGGAAAAGTCACCTAAGGGTATTATATAAAACAAATCTCATTCACATTCCATTCACAATATACATCTCAATTACATTATCCTATCCAATTACATGGACTGCATATTACATACACTGTAGCTGCACTGTAACTTTATTTAATGGAATTTTATTTTTGATTATTTGCCATACAAACATATACACATATACTCACCACAATGAGCTTCATCATCTCCATCTGCACAGTCCTTTTGAAAGTCACAGATCTTGCTGACCTCTGTACATGGGTGTTTGGGTGATGGAGGAAAGGATGGCTTTGGCAGTGTTTCTGGTAGCAGAGATATCAAGGCATACTAAATATACAGGAGGCAGGAAATGTCACCTCAGAATAAACAATGAAATGAAATACAGCACCAATGACAAAGAGCTAAAACTATTATTCTGCCCTTACTGCCAGATGTTTAACAAATACCTGTTTATCTCAAATCACTTAAAGGTGAACTGGACCTCACAGTTATTTTTTATGTAATCAAGCTTATTGACTGATTCAGTAGACACTTTTGTCTTTGATGTTTCTTCTCACCCCAGTAAGCCAGCCGTACAGCTGCTGCAATAGTGTTTTGCTTATTCAAGTTTAAATCTTCACTGAAGGAGTTAACATTCATCATAAAGATTATTTTACTTTATTCATTTAACAGAGAAAATGCATAATAATAAACATCACTATTTAAAATGTGCCAGATTTGGCCAAAGGGACAGTTTTTATCTGTGGTCCCAGTACAAAAATATAATATACAAATATAATCTACATTATAATAAACATACATACATCAATGTAGACATGTATATAAACAGGCATAAATAAACAAAATGCTTCTTACATGTGTAAAACACAAATCATAAGGTAACATTAAAAAGTGCTTAACTACAAAACACAGAGCATAAAACCAGTAAAACACAAACACAAACAGCATAATACAGGTAGTTTTCTTTTCTTTTCTTTCTTTTAATAAATCAGTGTTTGCAAAGAATTTCAATCACAGGGTTGTCTGATACTGTCTTTAGGAGTTATGCCACACAGTCTTAGCTTTTTTAATATTAAATATTAAATATTACATATGTAATATTAAATATTAACTTCTTCTAAAATGTTCAAGGCTTCCTTATACTCCTTATGTATTCTCATTTGGCTTAAGAGCAGTCTAACATGTTTGCATCTAGTTTTTTGTATTTAAGTAATATAAATGAAAATCAAGGCACTATTGCATTATCTTAACGGTGGGTAACAGGTAAAAGCTTCTTGCAAGGCAAAACATCTACGATTTCTTTTTACCAGCAATGTCTATATTACATCCCGGTCAATGTTCGCTAGAGGCTGCCATGTTGTACTTTTATTTTGACACAGATTAACTAAGTATCTCCATAACACAGACAGGAACCAACCAAACCAAACATCACTTATTACATAACCACCAGCCGGCTGCGATCCCTTACTGATGAGCCGACCAGTGGTTATGTAATAAGGAGTGCTGGGCCGTTAACGGCGTTAACACCAAGATTCCAATGAGATTAACGGCGTTAAAAAAATTTATTTATGCCCACCTCTAGTAATAAGTGATTTTTGGTTTTGGTTGGTGTCTGTCTGTGTTATGGAGATGCTTATGATCCCCTGTGCCTTGTCTGTCTGTCAGTCTACCCTCATACCTTGTATGTTTGTACCAGCCTTCTCCGTTTTGATTGTGTTAGTGCTTTGGCCCTTGAGCCTTCTTTGAGTTTATTAAATATATTTCTGAAATCAAAAACCACAGTTGAGCCTGCCTCCCTCACTGGTACAAACCCAATGTGACAGTCTAATGTTATTCACAAAGGGCTGGGGTGGCTGCTGGTTTTCATTTCAACAAAGAGGTGCAAACCTCATGATGGAACAAGGGGGATAAGGAGCTTTTGTGTAAAGAAAACATGCAGCCAAATGAACCCTCTGTGTGATTTTTGTGTGGCACGAATCTGCTTTATACTGCACTCTGTTGTTGATACTGCTGACCTCTCCATCACCACACAGTGAGAGCAGTGCTCATTAGTATACAGGGCAAGAAAATGATCTTTTCTTCACTGAAGATTAATGGGTAAAACACAAAGACTGAATTAAGTTGTTATAAGTTTTACCCAATTCACAGATGTCTTTTAGTGAACATTGTGTTTAATTATTCATTTTTTCATTAATGTATTTGAAAATGAGCTAAATATGTCAGCTTTAAGATTAGTTCATTATTTGGGTTGGTTTGTTATTAAAATAAGTTTAATGAATGAGACTAAAGAGAGGAGCTTACCATTGGTCAAGCGGCAACCAGGAGACAGAATGATGTCATCAACGGCGATGCCTCCATATGATTTGTTCCTAATGGCAGCAACAAACAGTATCTGCAGAAGAGCCAGAGATAAGTAGTCTGACTCAATATGGACAATAACAAACAATAATTAGAGTATCATCGTGGTCATAAAAATACAACTGATTTTATAAGGATAATGAAAGTTTTAAATTAGGCGATTGTAACAAGATTTTATTCCAACTCATTTTAGATTATTAATTTTGCAAAACATGTTGGAATAGTACAAAAACGTACTTGGAATGGACTGTCAACAACAAATTCAACCTCCGCCTTCACCCACAGATCACCCAGTGAGCCTCCTCGCTCCCATACTGGGTAGATATCTTTCCCTGCCACTAGCACCGATAGACCCCCAGACACCCCACCAAACTGGTGTGTGTACATCACCATCTGCAACAAAATTATTCACCCTCAGCATGAGTCAGAAAAACACATTCCCAGAAATGATCTATAAAAGTGAACAAATATGCCAAACAGGCTAGTGATATTAAAGCAATATATCACAAAAAGCCACATCCATTTTTTGAAAAAAAGAGTTGATATAGTATTTTAAAAATTATTAAAGATTTAAAGCAATATATTTACTTTCCAGTCCATATACAACAACAACGCTATATGGACAAAAGTATTGGAATGCCATTACAGCAAAAATGTATTTAAATGACATTATATTCAAACCTATAGACTTCAATATGTAGTTGGTCCCCATTTGCAGCTCTAAGAGCTTCCACTCTAAACTCAGCCGTTTAGCTCTGTCTATCAATGATTATTTTAAAAGGAGTGTTCCAGGACTGCTTCTTTGAATGAATATTTGATTCTAAGGGATAAATAAAGATTGGAAAATGGAAGATGTGAAAATAATTTTTTTTGGTGGAAAAAGTCATAAATGGACCACAGAGAGAAATATGTATATGTTTAATATCATTGGACATACACGACAAGGATCGGTGCTATTAGTGGGTGCCAGACGAGGACTTTGAAAAGAGGTCCATTCTTTCTTCCACTCATCTGGCTTAGTAACATACAAGAAATGACCTATGGGTAAAAACATGCAGATGTTTAATGTTACCACTTTAAAAAAAAAAATAACATTGCTTTATTTAGACATTCAGGTGTTTCCACTGGTGAGCGCCAAGACAGGCCTGCAAGTACCTGAAGCAGAATTTGTAGAGTGGTCCCTTCCAGGCCCTTTTAGAGGCTCAGACATTGAAATAGACATTTGTTGTGCCCTTGTCCAGTTCAGTGTTGACAAAGTCCTTAAGTCCCACCCACAGAGGTCATCCTCAAAGTCACATCTCATAAACTTTTCTGCAACCGGAAAGCACAGTGATGCCATGAAAATGTGATGCCTTGAACTACATTAATTAAAATTATTTCCACATTAATCGAAACCATTTGTGCTGGTTCTTTTATAAGAAGGTCAGAAATAAACCCTGCAGGGGTGCAGATATCCAAAAATAGTGCTTGGATTCTATGAAGCCACGTACGAAACACATGTTGATAAACAGAATAAGCAGCATGCAGTTCGCTTGCCAGCAACACTAGTGATTCATTGAGTACATACTGACACAGAATCAGTCTGTGAGCCAGACACTAACCACAGTTCTGTTCATCTGTTCCATCTCCACAGTCGTCTGTCCCATCACACATGACACGTTCCTCCACACAGCCACCTCGCTTGCACTCCAAATAGCCTTCCCCACACCCTCCACTGCCAGAAGGAACTAAAATAATGAGAAGGGGAGACAGACAGAGAGTGAGAGAGACAGACAGAGAGAAAGAGAGAGGGAAAGAGAGAGATAAGGAGGAAGAGAGAGACAGACAGACAGACCAGACAGAGAGAGAGAGAGGGAGAGAGAGAGAGAGGGAAAGAGAGAGAGAGAAAAGAAGGAAGAGAGAGAGAGAAAGAGAGAGAGACAGACATTTGAGCAGAGTAAGTTTTAGCCCAAAATTATATAAATGCAAAATAGTCACGAAAATAGTCACCAAAAATAAAAGTCATTAGGGGCACTAGCTAGAGTGGTCAAGTCTCTCTTCTTGCTTGAAAATTGAGGTACTGTGTTTTCGCATCGCCAGTCAAAGAGCATTTGGCAGGGCTCTGATCTCGTGCCGATGGACATTGTCTGTTTTACAGGCAGCATTTGCCAATGTTCTCATCCAATCACATTGTACATTGTCAAATTAACAGTACTCAAGCCAAGTAGCATATAAAATTGTTACAAAGTGGGCGATTCCCCACCTTTATCAGATTAAAAACGATGCTATATGGGTCAGATTGTATTTATTATTTGGTTTCGCCATCCCAGAACATGCCCACTTTTTGAAAGCTTAATACACCACTGGAGCAAGGTACCCTCCCCACCCACTGCTCCCCGGGCACCCCTCATTGGTGGGAGTCCACTGCTTCACTTGGGGAATGGGTTAAATACAGAGAAAGAATTTCACACTGTGTGCTGTTCTGTGTTCATGTGTGAGTAAAAGGCCAGTTTACTTTACAATGTTGCCCCCTGCATGGATTTACCTGGTAAAGCACAGTCCAGGAACTCCAGCTGATCGATGGCTAGGTCTGCTGTCCTGCCTTCTTGGCGTTGTGAATTAAACTGTATGCGAAAGGGGCCAGAAATGTGGCCCAAGAAGATGGTTGCCTCTTTCCATGCACGAACACTTGAGTCTTCTGGTCTCCACACAAACACATTCTGCCCATCATGCCGCAACACTGACCCCCACAGGGAGCTGTTTCCTAGACCTGTGTAACCTATGGACCACAGAATGGGTAATATATAATACAGGCATGTAAAAATACTGAACATACATATTTATCTAATCCCACAGGCTCCATGGTACATTCATTTAACTAAGGTAGAATACTTTTATCTTTATTCTTTCATATCGTTTTCTTAACCTTGATTTACTTATTTTAGTTTATAAATTGTACTTTTATTTTTTATAGAGAGACACCATTAACAGCTTATTTTACAGATTGGAGATATTCATGGTAGTCCAAGGCAAAAATTAAAAAAAAATGTTTTTGAGGTGTTTTTTTTTAGATCTTTAGTCCAGCTCACCTTAATTTTGAAGATGGAAAGAGGAAAGTGTCAAAAGTGATTTGAAAAAATATGGCAGGAGCTTCAGTCGGAAAGAGTGTTCAGCTGTCTAGTGCATGTCAGCAGAGATATGGATGTCGATGACATGAGTCATCCATCATACATCCAGCCATACATTATCCAAACTGCTTATCTGAATTGTACCCAGGACTTACTTGCTGAGACTTTAATGGATTATCCTCTTCCAAGATAACAGTATAAGAGTGTTACTGAATGGTTTGTATGGAAAATGTGTAAATTAAATGTTATGACTTCCACAGTGACCAAATATTGCCTTAGACTGCCACACTGCCTCCATCAGTTTCCCTCTTCCCAGATAAACCACACACACACACACACACACACACACACACACACACACACACACACACACACACACACACACACACACAC
>JBBPDC010038714.1:0-11912 GCA_037974485.1 Hemigrammopetersius urotaenia | reverse complement strand
GCTGATCACTGATCAGTCCCTCATAAAGCAGAATCAGGTGTTTGTGGAGGAGTTTAACAGACACTGGACTGGAATTGTTGCCATAGAGATAGATGCTGATTTAAGAATATATTGCAGTGCTTTTCTGCAATACTGTATATATTGTATATAGACTGTACATATAGACAGATAGACCAATAACGTGCATATAAATGATAAACATATGATAAAAAGCTGTACCCTAAAACTTCCTCTCATATTGTGAAATGTATTATCACTATTCTTCTAGCATTTATTAAACTTCAAAATAATGTATGCTTCACTTTGCAGAACAATGGGAGAAGGAGTGAAAGACATCATTGTTTGCTGATTTGTTAATTGCTTGTTGCAAACCAGAGATATAATGTCCCCACCTGGTGTTTAATATTTGATACTGCAGCCTGTAATGGCATTCAGTGAACACAAGACTTAATTGATTCAAATTCAGATGCTGCACCTACGTATATACGCCTCAATGGTTTGTTTTGATAATGTGCATTTGATAATGTGTAAAATCAATATAATACATTACAAAATAGCATTAAAGAGATATGCATATCCTTTTTCTTCATTTTCATCACTGGACAGGGGCGGATCTTTTGCAGTTTTTGATGCAGTTAAGATTAACAGTCAGACGAGCAGGGTCTTTTTTCCCCAATAATTCTTTATTTAAATGCCGTTTGCTGTAAAACATGGGATAATCGTGTCATTTATCAAACACACCACACACACATATAAAAGATCCCTGTACTGTACTCAGGTGTTTCAGACGCACGTCGGATCACGTACAACAAAAGAGGGTGTGTTCAATTTTATTTTTTATTTTTACACAATGTTGATGCTGTGAATCTTGACATCGCCTTCCACGTGGAGGTGGTCGAACCTGTCGTCTCCGAAGCGGTTAGGGAAGCCAATCATGTTGCCGTCAGGAAGCCTTATAAAGAACTGATCATTGTTGAAGTTGAACACCACCTGTTGGAGGAGAAAGAGAGAGAGAGAGAGAGAGAGAGAGAGAGAGAGAGAGAGAGAGAGAGAGAAACAGAGACAGAGAGAGAGAGAGAGGAGAGAGAGAGGAGAGAGAGAGAGAGAGAGAGAGAGAGAGAGAGAGAGAAACAGAGACAGAGAGAGAGAGAGGAGAGAGAGAGAGAAAGAAAATGAGAGAGAGACAGAGAGAGAGACAGAGAGAGAGAGAGAGAGAGAGAGAGAGAGGAGAGAGAGAAACAGAGACAGAGAGAGAGAGGAGAGAGAGGGGAGAGAGAGAGAAAGAAAATGAGAGAGAGAGAGAGAGACACTGAGAAGTGAATAAATGCCTAAATAATGATACGTTTATGTTTTAAAAATTACAAAAATGTACTATTCAGAATGATGGTAGTGTGTTGATTATGTGATGTTATAATTATAAAATAGCATTATAAATATAATTATATATAAATACACACATATATAGTATATATAATTACGCACACACTCCTAACATTAGATTCTCCTACATCTGTACCATGATTTGTTCGTTATTTTTTGAACAGCCCTTCTGCCGAACACACAAATGTAAAGAATGTGTGAGAAGTTCCTAATTTTAAAGAAATAAAAAAAGCATATACCATGATTTAAAAGGAGACCAAATTCTATTTTATTCTGGAACACACTGATCTTTTTTCACAGCTCTATACTGTATATTTGCACTGTGAGAGCTGTAACCACTAGAGGGAGAAGGCTCTTGAGCCACTGAGGGCAGTTACGTGGTCGAGAGTCATAAAAATTGATTATCGGCTCAAAGCCCACGTTTGTGTCGTCAGCCCGGGCCAAAGGTTGCGACAGTAATCGGAGCACTTAAACAGTCATACTGTCTCTCTGAGGTTTACTAAGACAGCCCAGATACCAGGCAACAGACCTAGACACACAGAAACACCCTTTATAGACAATAGCGTACAGTAGATTACCTTCTCTAACGAGCTTTCTATCAATGCCTGACAGCCAGAAATCACCTTAGCAGACAGAAAGCCATAAGTCACATTCTGATAAAATGGCACTTATTGCAAATACTCTTGTGATTTATGCGACTTGAGCAAATGTTAGTATCTCTAAAAGTTTGTAATCTCATATTAAATACTTTGTTCTATTTCAAGTTAGGGTGGAAAGCCAACCTGTATCCAATGGAAGAAGTAAAAGAATAGTTGAATTGATGAATTTAGGCAATTCTTCTCCCATTCTGAAGGGAGCCAATCACCAAAACACGCTTCTGTTCGGAATTTTGAGGCTAATGTAGCTGTGGAAAGCACACTTGTGCTACAAACTGTGCCATATTGTAAATTAGAATTGCTTATGAGGTTTTTGTTGCTGTATGACTAGATACCGCAAAGTCATAGCTCATTTTCATACATTTGCACATTTTTTATAGATAATAGTGAGTGACACAGTTTCAGAAGCCTGTTTCAGGTTACTAGACCCAATTTGAGACAAGGGTGTGATGATTTAGGCATGCGGTTAGCACCAAGAGCTTCAGTCTGTAGCTTTATTAGCCGATTAGCTCACGGGCAAAGCTAAAGAAGGCAAACCTCAGACAACAAACTGTTGAAATTGAGTAAATTAATTGGAATTTTTGGATTTTTGACCAAACCATGACTTCATGTAGTTATCAAATACATGTCAATCAGCAGACCTTCAGGGGCAGCTGGTGGGCTAGTGGTTAGGGAGTCGGCCCTATGCCCAGACGGTTGTAAATCCCAAGACTGCTAGTGACACCACTGAGGTGCCCTTGAGTGAGGTACACACTGCTCCCTGGGCGTTCCTGGCTGCCTGTCGCTTCACTTGGTGAATGGGCTGAATTGGTTTAGTGGGTTAAATGCAGAGAAGAACTTTGTGCTGTTTGCTCTGTGTGCTGTCGTGTGTTCACATGTGATAAATAGTCACTTTACGTTACAAATAAACATGATCACAGTGTGTGAATAGGAACAAGCGTAATGTCACCTTGAAGTCTGCATCACGTTGAAAGGGAAAGTTGCTTTCTTTCTGTTCACTTCCCCAGCCTCCCCTGTTCGAGTTACACACAACCACTTTGCGGTCCTTATTGTACTTGAAACGGGGATTAAAGTGCAGGGCGATGTTGTTGGCGTCGTGGCCGATGTTGATGGAGAAGCTGGAGACAGAGAGATGGACATCCAGACATTTTTTATGATGCATGAGTGGAGCGCAGAGACGTACTGGTTAAATATTATAAGAACACATTTGAATGAATAGAACACATGCAGTCAATACTCCACTGGTAATTTGGGGCTGAGATATCAAAGCCATCAGTGATGGCTACAGCTTAATTGTGGCAAAATTACAGCTAGCATCTTTTACATGGTTGTAAACTTTACAGTGGTTTGCGTATAAAATAGCAGCGAGTGATCAATTCCAACAGCATCATAGTATTACCAATCGTAGTTTACCCATTAAATGGAGATGTTGCCAATTTTCAGAATGTTTAAAAAACACAGTTATGTAAAGCATGAATGCTTAAAATGCTTTGTTCATGAGACACTGCCTTATTATTATTATTATATGACTTGGTTATGAAAACGCTACTTCATTTTAGAGACCTTGCTTTATGATAGTTTTAAGATAAGAGTTTGCATTCCATTTGCATTTTGCAATCCATTCATGGTGAAGATGCCCATGTAAGGCATTGCATGATAACACACATATGTTTCAGATTTACCACGATTTCAGCATTTAGCTTTCTATATAACCCTTCAGAAAACACGTACGTTCACAGATCTCTAAGTAAAATCATTATGTAAACATTGTAAACATTGTAAACATTGATTTCTATTTTTCTAATTAACCATTTTATGTCTTATCATTCTGTGTCAGTGATTTAAGCTTGTGGACCACCAAAGTGTGCAATAACATTTTGGTCACAGTAGTCTATGGTGTTGGGAAGTGCATTTTATAATGGAAGAACATTTAAAAAGTGGCTGTTATAGCAAGTTTTTACCAAAACATTCTTGAACTTTTGCTGGAAAAAGGGTCTTTCTGAGACATAAAGGACTAGAGCTCAGCTTGACTTTACTTACACATCACAGCCAGACTTGACTCTGCCAGCAACTGTCAGCTCCTGCCCAGCAAAGAAGTTCATATCTCTGACTGTGAATACCTGTAAAGTTGCAAAACATGGTTTAAAACAGTTCCAACACTATAAAATCTCCAGCATCATTAAAATACACTTTTACATATTATGTTGTATAAGAAGCCTATATATATATATTAAGTACCTTATTATTAAATACAGTGCTATGCAAAAGGCATAGGTACCTTAAAACCTGTTTAGTGTTAAGATTCTAATGCAATAAATACAAATAGCATTAATACAGTCAATAGTGGTTTACATTTACATTTACAGCATTTATCAGACGCTTTTATCCAAAGCGACTTCCATTCTCTAGCTACAGGGGGACAGTCTCTCCCTGGAGCAACTTGGGGTTAAGGGTTTGCTCAGGAACCCAGTGGTGGTGTGCTGAGGGTAGGATTTGAACCCATGACCTCTTGGTCTAAGATCTAGAGGCAGGTTTATGTGTGAGTGTTTGCTTAATCATTTCCAGACCTCTTTCCTCAGCCCAGTGTTACTTTTTGCTCCATCAAATCCCTGATTTGCTTCTTCGTAACTTCATTAGATTAAATTAAATTGTTGCTTGTGGAATTTTACAGATCCACACAATGACTGGAGGCACAGAGCAGAAATCTGGAACCAAACCTGTGTTCTTCAAACCAACTCAAAACAGCAATGCCTTTTTAGAACAAAACGATTTCTTGATATTTTTTAACTGCTTTCTTGTTTGTTTGCATTTATTCTCATGTTAACTTGTGAGTTCTCTTGGTTGCCTCTGACCTGCCAAGCCCAGCGTTAATGATCAACCACAAGGTTTTACAGCACAAGGCGTGGTGCTGCTGAGGCCAGTAGAAAAGACTATGTGATAGATCATACAGTTTATAACAGATATGTGAATAACTGAGGTCCCACTAACATAAATAGGATCTGATCTGTATTATATAATACAGAACAATGAACTGGTGCCCTAAAACTGACCACAGTCAGATCAGGTAAGCCCAGGGGAAACACTCTGCAGATTAGGTGAGATATTTGGCGTGATCTACAGTATGAACATGGTTTATACTGAAGGTTCCGTAACTTTTTAATTGGCAGTTCGTTTCCTATACAGTCATAAACAAGGAGAAAAAACCACACTAGCATAGTTTGCATACATTCAAATGGTTTGAAATATACCATCAACAATATCGAACCCTTCAGACATTTAAAAGAAGCACCTCTGGATGCAAATGCACTGGATTCAAAACTATGTATACTCTCTCTCTCTCTCTATGTTTTTCTTTTCATTAAAAATGACCGTTGTCCAGACTGTACTAGCAGAATTCAGGTGTTTTAAGACATAAACATAAACATAAATGATAAAATGACAAAACAGCTCTTTCAACAGGTTACTTACCATCTTGTCCTTGGTGTGGTGTGTTTGGAATTTCGGTGAAAAACCCACATATGTGTTCTAACTTTCCTTTATATGTGAAATCCAGGGTGTGACCAGGTTTCCCTCAAGCCAATGGCAGAAAAGGGAGAGTCGGTGAGTCAGTACCTTTATAGACATTTACCGCAGACTAGAAAAGATAATAGACTCCCATCAAATAAGTCTCTTGTAACAGAAAACATATTAACAGATCAATTTGTTCATGATTTTGATATAATAAAAATGCATTTTACTTATAGAAGGTTTCTATAAAAAGGTTTCCAGGCATTGACTACAACCCACACGGACAGTGGATGGTGCTACAGCACTGACGAATACAGCTCTCCAGACTTGATCTCCCAAGAAAATGTTCAATTACCCAAATGATGCTGAGACTGACATGGGGCTTTAGAGGTGAACTGAGAAGGTAATGAAAGAAGACTGAAACTGGACAGGGGTCAGTTAGTGTGGTGGTGTGACAGACCTGGTATTGATACAATGCAGAGCAGTCAAATTTGAAGTTGAAGTTGAAGTTTATTGTCATATGTACAGAGTACAGTGTACAGAGCACAATGAAATTCTTACTTGAACACTCTCTTCACAGATAGAACATGAAGACATAAAGGACATGAAAGACAGCACAGTGCAGCAACAGCAGTCTTAAGTTGTATAAAGAGCGGCATTCAACACGTCGCCACACTACAGCGCCAAATATGCATTATCTATCTTGACTACAGCTTCTTTATTCTTAATTTCTTTTTATTTGTACAAATATACTCCTCTCCCCTGCAAGGCGAGTGTAATATTCCTATATAAAACCTATTGAAAATACTCAGTTGGATCTTTAGGTCATTTTGTATTTTTATGATACTTTTACATTGTTTGAACATTTTTCTCTTGCTATTGTACGACCAAAACAACAGTTGCTAGCCGATAGAGTACAGCAGCTGTTTTATGACCTTTTAATCACATCCGACACAAAATCACATGGACATGACCAAGAGAAGTGAAGAGGTTCCTGTTTTCTGGTGTAAACCCCCCTCTTGTACTTTCATTTTCCAAAAACACACATCGTTGCTGAGAGCTATTATTTTCTTTTGTCTGTGAACGTGTTTGGTTACCTTTTGCTGGGAAATGGACAGTTAAGAGAGTCTCTTTACCATTCAGTGCTGTCATGTAGCACCATCGGCTCAAAAGAACCTGAGAAAATGAGAGAAATCTTTCTGGCAGGAGGAGGTAAGTGTGTTTATGTTGTTCTATTGTTGAAAGATAAACCCAGATGAATGTCAATTATTTAATATGAGGTATTAAGACATTTTGCAGTTAGTCTAAACCAGACATGGGCAAACTACGTCCCGCGGGCCATATACGGCCCCTTGGGCTTTTTAATCCGGCCCGCCGAACTCGTCCACGTTATTAAATTACATTTTATTATAAAAGACGCCTCAATCATTTTACCTAGCTGTAATTCCCATCTTTCCCCAGCAGATGGCGCACCTCAAAGACATTGACCCTTGAGCGTGATGCATTACGGTTACTCTCTGCTTCATTTTGTCGCAGTGAACTAAGCACAAATGCCAAATCTTTTCATGTAATGGTTTTTACACTTAATTTATATTAGTTCACTCAAACACACCATTCTCCTATTCTGGTCCGGCCCGCGAGTCAAAAAGTTGGCCCACCCCTGGTCTAAACAGTGTTTACAGAGGTAGGCAACTATTTATGAACCCTGTCTACAGTTTGGGATAAATATGACCTGAAACATCATCAAGTCCTCAGTAGATAAAGATAACCCAGTTTAACAAGTGAGACAAAAATATTTCAGTTGGTCATTTATTTATTGAGGAAAATGATCCAATAGTACATATCTGTCAGCAGCACAAGTATGTGGACCGGAATGACTAGCAGGAAATTAAGAGTGTCAATCAATGGGGTGTGAGATTACTGAGGCCCTCAGTAAAGGGGTTGTGGATGCTCATCATGCTGGAATCGAAATAGTTTGGACTCCACCGATCTACAGTAAGACATTTTAGACCATTGTTACCCTCCCCAGGAGTGTTCGAGCAACTGAGATCACTCCAAGAGCAAGGCATGTCAGTCATCCAGGTCACAAAGGACCCCAGGGTAACAGCTAGCAACTGAAGGCCTCTCTTGCACTGACTGGTGTTAATGTTCATGAGTTCACCATCAGGAGAACACTGAACAACAATGGTATTAATGGCAGTGTTGCAAGGAGAAAGCCACAGTTCTCCAAAAAAACATTGCTGCTCGTCTTCAGTTCACTAAAGGTCACGTGGACAAGCCAGAAGACTATAGGAAGAATGTCCTGTTTATGGATGAGCCCAACATATAACCTTTTGGTTTGAATAAGAATCGTTATGTTTGGAGAAAAGAAAACACTGAATTCCAGCACAAGAACCTTGTCCCATCTGTGAAATGTGGTGGTAGCATCATAGTTTGGGTCTGTTTTCCTGGGCCTGGACAGCTTGTGATCATTGATGGAACCATGAATTCTGAATTATATTGGGATTCAAGATGGCGCCGCGCGTGTGGGAGCCAGTTACAGCACCTCTGTCCTGTTTCTTTTGTTGTTTCTTTTGGCGTGTTTTAATGTTTATTTTTCTACTTTTCTGTTTTTTTGTTTAAACCTCTATGGGGTACAACTTTCATCAAGTTTGCACTAATCTACCAACTTTTTAAGTCTGTCCTGCACACTGGACACCATCGAGGAGGTGGCGGACAGAAGGATGTTAGTAAAACTGTCATCCATTATGGATAACTCCTCCCACCCCATGCACCACACTGTGGAGGCTCTGAGCAGCTCCTTTAGCACAAGACTGTTACACCCACAGTGTAAGAAGGAGCGTTTCCGTCAATCATTTCTCCCCAAAGCTATAAGACTTTACAATACATCACTGCAGTGACACACACATGTTTGCGTATATTGCTTGTTCTGCTGTTGTGCAGTATTTAAACCATGTGCAGTTCTTCTGATTATCCCCTTCCACTGTTCATCCACTGAACTCGCACTGTGTATATGCTGTTTACCCACATCTTTACTTATATTTATACAGCGAGAAATTGTTTATTGTTTTCTATTGATTTTTCTTTGTTCTTATAACGTTACTTTTGATCCTACGGATCCTGTCTTTCTCACTACTGCTGCTGTTTCTAAGGAATTTCCCCATTGAGGGATTAATAAAGTCAATCTAATCTAATCTAATCTAATCTAAATACTAAAAGGAAATGTTAGGACATCTGTCCATGAACTGAATCTCAAGAGAGAGATGCAGCAAGACAGCGATCCTAAGCACACAAGTCGTTCTACCAAAGGATGGTTAAGGAAGAATAAATATTTAGGTCTTAGCACATTGTCTTGTGGGGGTTTCACAGTTGGCCATATACATTAAACCTGAAACTGAGGACTGCCCAATAGAAGTGTTCCTCTTGTGGGTCAAGCTTGACCTTGAGCTTAAAAGATTTTGCTAAACCACGAAATCCTGCTTCGTAATATCACCCCCCTTGTATTAAAAGGGTTAAAAGTAGGTAACCTCAATATGACTTTCAGGGTGAATTATGGACCAAGCTGGCAATCATTAGCTTTTGACGATTACATTTGGGCTGAAAGGTCACTTTCCAAAAAGCGTAATAAAGTCTTTGCAGTTTGGTACTGGTCCGTCCCTGTCTGAGAACAATTCCTAGCATAAGTGAGGTGAGCATACACTCTTTGGTTATAGTGAAACTGTGAGAAATGAGTGCAGTGTCCTGCAGAGTAGTATAAGACTAATAACTACTAAATGTGCAATGCAACTACTTTGGGTGGCTGCTTGATTGTATAGAGAATATGGCACCTATTGCTAAAGGTGTTATCCAAAAGTAGGTTTATCCCTGTAAACTACATTTCTGAGTTAGTCTTTTTTAGAAAACTAATTTTGTAAGATTTTTTTAAACAATGGTCTTCCATCCAAATAGCTTACCATATACATTACCATCTTTACTATAGGAATTCAGGTCAGTCCGAGTCCCACTACCTTCCCTGCTGTGCTAGCTATCCTGTGTTTAAGGTAAATCTAGTCCTGAAAGATTATTGCTCTCTGCAATCTAGTCATGGATCGTTTGGCTGCCAGATCACCAAGAGAAGTAATTGAAAGGGTGTCTAAACAACTGGGCTGCACCCCTACATCATATGAGGTGGCGAAATACTTTGACAAACATGACGAGCTGAAACACCTGCGGCAGGAATTTCTGTTCCCTAAAGTAGCCGAGCTTCCACCATGTAAGTGGACCATGTTTGCCTCCTACTAGCACTATTAGCTGCTATGATTTTCACAAGGGTGGCAAGGTTAGTAGTGCTATTTATATATATATATATATATATATATATACTGTATATATATACAGAATTTAGAGTGTGTTATGTTGAAAGGGGCTCTATCAGCTTTACATATTTATACACAATATTGGTCATTGCAAGGTAGTTTTCATTGCATTATTCTCTTTCCCTTAGCTGATCCGTCACTCGTGGATGGTTCAGAAGAGTGCATTTACTTTGTGGGTAACTCTCTTGGACTACAGCCCAGGAATGTCAAAAAGTATCTTGATGAGGAGTTGGAGAAATGGGCAAAAATGTAAGCAGTCGCTGCGCACACTTTTCATTCACGACTGTTCCCTTACTGCGTAACCTGGTTATAAATACAGACATAGTGTACTGTTAACTATGTGGCCATATTCTGCATCAGCCAGCTAGTGCATTAATTCAGTAAACAAATAAATAAATATATTTATTAATAATTAATACATTACAAACCGCTCACTGCCAAAATTCCACTTGTAACTTTTCAACAGTTCCTCCGACCTCCAAATGCGTCGTAAGAAAGGGTTTTTGAACCACAAATTCTCACTCAATTGGTGTAAAACTGGTTAGGATTTTGTCTGGTTGGAGTGTCTCTTTAAATCAGAGGACGTCTGGTGAGGGAATTCTATCGATCCATGTGATGGCCGGAGTGCACCAGGAAGCCCGGAACTGAACCTGTGATCTTCTAACTGTGTACTTCCAACCAGTGCACCAAAAACATTAATAACACTGTGTTTGTTTATTTCTATGTAATCTACTCTTAGCAGACATGGAACAGTTATGAACAGTTTTCTTGTTGTTTGCCCAGTGCTGTAACATTTTATTTTCCTTCACCTGTACGATGTAAAAGAGCCATAATTCATGCATTTATCTAATGTATACATTTATAGTCAACATTTCCAAATCCTTGAACCTCTCAACTCCAAACTGGTTGGTTGTTTACAGAGGAGTCCATGGCCATATGATGGGTTCACGACCTTGGGCCTGGGCGGAAAACAATCTGGAGGACCTCATGGCAAAGCTTGTGGGTAAATAAAGACATTCTGGCATTTCAAGTTCAGTAAATTAAAGAGAGTTATTAGTCAAGACCCATGTAGTTCAGGATTAGCTTGCTTTATAACTTGCAACATGCTAGACACTGTTGTGTGTGTGTGTGTGTGTGTGTGTGTGTGTGTGTGTGTGTGTGTGTGTGTGTGTGTGTGTGAAAAGGTGCTAAACCAGAGGAAGTTGCCTTAATGAATGGCTTGACAGTTAATCTACACCTTCTGATGGTAAGTATATGTTTGTCCTATTTTTTGTCAATATTTTACCAACACACTGTCAGCTATTCACTTATAGACCTATATGCCCTTCTGCAGCTTTCTTTTTACCAGCCCACTGCAAAACGCCACAGAATCCTGTTGGAGGACAAAGCCTTTCCTTCTGATCATGTAGGTCGACCTGCGACTTTGTTTTAACACCCTACATGTCAAACAGCTACTCAGATATTGCGGTTCCTGTTCAGGCAGTAACACCCCAGAGTTTACTTAACCAGTATATAAACAATACTGAGCTCAATACATGAAACCTTTCGCACCAGTTTCGGGCCGATGTGTTCTGTATAAAACAGCCACATGGGCCTAAATGTCTAGCTTTTGGGTTTTATGTGTGAAAAAAAAAGCAGAATGCATTTTCCTCCTCGTGCATATGGACAACCAAACAAAAACGTGAGGACTGAGCAGAAAATAGCTGGAAAAACTGCAAGGTTGAGTCTTGTTTCCCTCTGCTGGTTAAAGACAAGTTTTGCCAACTTTTGGAACTCACTTTTGTGAAATGGGGAGTTTCTGAAATGTGTGGTGATTTTAACATGCGATTTACATTATAGGGCTTTGAGAGTATCCAAGCCTAAGACTTAAATACAATATAAATCATCCTGCACTACATATATGGGACTTCAGAATGAGACTAGAGCCCAATAGCAAGAGTAGTTTTAGTATATACTTTATGTCAAAAATGATTTATGACCCTATGATTTATGACATGTCAGATGCCAGATGTGT
>JBBPDC010038713.1:0-29391 GCA_037974485.1 Hemigrammopetersius urotaenia | reverse complement strand
GTGCCACCGCATTCACAAAGCCACCAGCATTGTGGACGAACCCACTCACCTCTCGCACAGCCCCTCACACACCCCTCACACACACTCTTCACCCTCACACCCCCCACACACCCCCTCAACTCACCCCTCACACACTCTCTTCTCCCTCCTCCCGTCAGGAAAAAGCGTAGCATACGGGCCTCCACAACTAGAATGGGGAACAGTTTCTTCCCTCAGTCCTTAACCAGAACTGAAGCATAAAACCACACACACACACACACACACACACACACAAAACAAAACACCCACTTCCTCCTACCTCACCCCTAACCCTCTTGGAAAACTCTAACCAGTTATAATACTCTTTATATCACACATTCTGTAAAACACACGACACTCTGTCATGGTTTTTATGCTACAAACCGCACAGTCATATTTATTACAGTCATATTTATTACAGTCATATTTATTACAGTTTTAAATTGCACATTTATTTATTGATGTCCTGCACTCTCTTGCACATCTCTGCTGCTAAACTTATCCTCAATGTAGCCACTGTCACTTACACTAACATTGTCTTGTCCTGTCTCGTTTAGTGGTGTCCTGTCTCATTTAGGGGTGTCCTGTCTCGTTTAGTGGTGTCCTGTCTCATTTAGGGGTGTCCCGTCTCATTTAGGGGTGTCCTGTCTCGTTTAGTGGTGTCCTGTCTCGTTTAGGGGTGTCCTGTCTCGTTTAGTGGTATCCTGTCTCGTTTAGATGTGTCCTGTCTCGTTTAGGGGTGTCCTGTCTCGTTTAGATGTGTCCTGTCTCGTTTAGGGGTGTCCTGTCTCGTTTAGGCATGTCCTGTCTCGTTTAGTGGTGTCCTGTCTCATTTAGGGGTGTCTTGTCTCGTTAAGGGGTGTCCTGTCTCGTTTAGGGGTATTGTTGCTCTTGTGTTGCTGGTCCTGGAGGAATGTTGTTTCATGTTTACTTTGTACTGTGTTTATGGTAGAAATGACAATAAAATCTAATGGACTTCTGTTTGCCCGGACTAAAGGCGAGATTGTGTGCGCAATCACCCCAACCCAACCCTCCCCATGAACAACGGCCGAGACATAGGGTTGTACCTAGATATCCTCCACATTTTGTTTTTGCTTTTCTTGTGGCAATATATAATTTTATGCCTTATAGTATATTACTAATTTTGTAACATCAATATTTTTTGGTACTGTCCAGAGAACACAAAGACATTGTGTCTTGGAATGGTGAAATTCTGCTGCACTCAGAGGCAGGAGGTTTGATAGTAACCCATCTGTGAGCATTATTCATTTCTTCTTGCTGCTGATTTGCTGCTGCCATTTCACGTGAAGCTATCTCGAGTATTTATATTACTGTAAGTTAAATTAAATTACTACTGTATTTGCCCTGCTTATACCAAAGACAACAACAGTCCATAACAAAGGAAACATTCTTGCATGAATTTATTTAGGGTTAACATCAGTATTTTACATTCTAGCACTGCAGGAGGCAGCAGTTCAGTGTACACTGTACATTACTTTATGGCTTTACCTTAACATTTTTTAAGGGTAATGTATTAAGCTGAGTTTAAAGTGAAAATGTGTTTTGGGAGCATATTTGGGAGTGTGGATTGGACTTTAATAAGCCACTTTTTAACTGTATGAGCAGCAGCACGGTGTCTTTCTAGTGGAGGAGGCTCTGAGGGACACGGACCCACTCAAAGAGACCAATTGGAAAGCATCTCCGTTTTGAAAACCAAAAGATTTTTCATTAGACAGATAGGGCATTTCTCAGGGTGGGCACGCCTTGTCTCTTGGGGGCAGTGCCCACCCCAGTCCTCCCTGTGGTCAAGCCTCCGGTTACTCAGATGACAGATTGATAGCATTGACTGCTGGAGACCAATTTAGAACATCCCAATAGAAAAAGACCAGGAGACAATCCATTTTTCTTCTACTTCAGGAGACACAAGCCACGGAGTGTTTATGCGCTGTGTGTGTAAGTGAAGTCCTTCCTGTTGCAGGTTTGCAGCAGCATGGCCAGGGCCTTGCTATTGTCTATTGTCCTCTAGCCCGAGACACACTTCCTGACAGGCCAGAATTCACGGAAACAAGAATGCAGCCCCAACAAATTCCTTTAGTTTACACCTCCACCCTTGTATCAAAGCAACCTGCCATAGAAGGAGCTCAGAGGGGCCCAGCGGCCAACAGGATGTTAATTAGTGACGCACTCTTCAGAAAGCAAAGGAGGAACACTAAAGATTCTCTTTCATGCACATGCTCACTTTATTGTGCTAATATTAAGACAGTGGTTCATTGGCAAGGCCTCCTGGTATCTGTGATTAAATCAGGTGTACTCACTGTCTGCATTGCGTAAAAAACACACAGTTTAATCTGCTCCCAGAATACTATGAAAAAATGGCTTGCAGAGAGCAGACGAGTTGGTTATGATTAAAACACAGCAGGAATAAAGTCTAAAGATCATCAAGGAGTTGCACAAGCATCAAAATTCACTGTTATAGATGCGGTAATCAGATATACAAATGTTAATAAAATATATATACGAAATATTATCCTCACACACATCATAGAAGTGTTATTAAGTCTTAATTCAATAAAATAATGTAAAACACTGGGACAGTGTGATGCAAAAGACTAGGCAACAAGACTTGAACATAAAGGAAAGCAAAAACGAATTAAAAAAATGTAAGGTACAAAAGTAGAAGTAAATGCAGCAGAAAAACACAGCCAATGCAGAACATAAGATGACAATATAGACAGAGACTTACAAGCCTTTGGAACACAGATGTGGGGAATTTATAGATGTATAGATATAGGGATAGGTCAGAAGACAAAAGCCTCATATATCATATATTTTACTATGAGCTAAGATCTCAATACTTGAGTTACCAGACCATGGATCTTCGTTTGTGAGTAACAGAAGTATGACAACGACCGAAAAACTGCAGCCAAACATAAAGCGATAGCTATAAACGAAGGGATCTTTTCTGTTTTTCATGTTAGTTTGTAAAGACATGTAAAACTAAGATCTTGACTAGTAAGCCCTATTTTCATGCCTAAGCATGAAAATGAATTTACCCACCAACCCTTATTTCTTGTTCTGCACTCCACCTTTCCTTGGCGGTTGTGTTTTCCCTGCTTTTAAACTATTTACCAAACTCTAAAGGCAGAAAAACACAAACATGTGCGAAACAGAAAATTTGGTTTTTATTGTGTTAAAGCAATATATGTTTCATAAAACTCATACGACTGAAAAGATCATTATTGGTTTAAACTTTAGTAGCTTCTGAGTTTTCAATCTGAGAAGTCTCTCATGCTCACCCCTAACTCCCAGCCAGCCCTTTAACGTCTTTCCTTCTCAGACAACAACATCTGGCTTTCATAATCCAAGCAACGCTGGTTTCCAACTCCTAATGGACTTCAAATAGCAAGTCTGGCCACTGGGTTCCATGTCTGCAATTACAATTACATAAATATTTGCTTTTAGGGGAAAATGAGGGAAATATGAAACAAAAGGTTATGGAATTTGTGTTCCTCAAGTGGTTGTTGATTGCTAATTCCATTAGCCAGAACCGTTAGCTGCAAAACCACAAGCCTTCTCGAAAATTTCCATCACCAACGCTTCCACGATTAACTACACGGAGAGGGAAGTGTGGATAAGGAAAAAGATTTAAAACAAGTCTGCTAAGATTTTCATCAAGCTAATAATTCACATCAGTTACCCCTGAAACCAACTTTCATTACAGCTCAGAAACAGCGTGGGCTCCTGGACATTATAGAGGTTAAGAAGCTCAGGCACAAATGAGCAGCAGAACGGCATTTAAATAGTTATTCACAACCACAGCCATAAATACGTGTTCATGGTTCTAGTAACATATGTGACCTGATCTGGCAAAATGAGTCACAGTGACTCAATTCAAAATTGAGGTTTTGGGATCATTAAAGATGAGAAAATAAGCTTTAAAATGATCTCTTGGTCAAAGCTGTATCTTAAACGGTTGTCGAGTTACAGTCGTTTGAATTCTGGTCTTGCAGCACCATTGTCCAACTGAAAAACCCAGAAAATCACATTTAAAATTTCTGTCAGTTTTTTGTTGATATCTTTAACAATCCATAGCATCCAAAGAGATGCACCCAGTATTCAACACCAACATTTTACTACAGGCATGAAACCGAGTTTCTGTCAGGTGAAGATACGTATGCAAAATTGATGAACACTGATGCACAAGGACCTGAATGACTTTGATAAGGGCCAAGTTGTGATGACAGAGCTTCTCCAAAAGGGTAGGTCTTGTGACTGGTTCAAGGACAACTGGTAGAAGCGGGTGCTGTGTATGCAGCCATGTAGCCTCAGATCAGTCATAGTGTCCACGATGTCCCCAAAGTGCCTAGAAGGAGCACGTGGGCATCAGAACAAGACCATGGAAAATGGAACATGGTGGTCCAGTCAGAGAGAAGGAGAGTCAGTGGGGGCAGCTGGATGCAGAACTTACTTCGGATAAAGCTGGGATGGCACGTCAAAGCAGGGAGGTGAAAAAGCAGCAAGCTTCTCTGTGTGGTGACATCAGAGCACAGGCAAGTGATGGACAGAGTCAGGATGCTCAAGCACAGCAGATCTGCTAAACATAAACCTCGGCATGCTAATGAGCCACACAATAACCAGAACAGCAGAGGAAAAGCTTCAGCTGCAGTGTCACAAATGTGGCAGTGTTCCATCACAACCAAAACGAGACTGTCCTGCAAATAAAGTAAAACGTCATGCATCTGGCAGAAAGGGACATGTTAGTCGCGTGTGTGAAGCTAAAGGAGAGGAGGAGGATACTGTTTTCCTCGACAGCATCACGGCCGATGGCGATCCTTGGATGGTCAACATTGACATCAGTAACAGTAATGTGATGTTTAAAATTGACACGGCTCCCGACGTCACTGTCCTGCCACATGCTGTGTTCAAGAAAAGGTATGAGGACAGTCCACCCATGCTCTTCAAAGCAACAGAGCCACTCCTCCACCTGGGAGGAGTTCACTTAATGTTGTGGGTGTCGCCAGGCTGATGCTGAGGAGAGGTGAGAAAGAGGAGATGGAGGATATATGTGTAGTTCCTCATCTGCACACTGCTTTTCTGGGAAGACACACGAGCTGTAGGCTGGGTGCCTAGAAAGTGTCAGTAAACATTAAAGCAAACTTACTCAAAACCATGCAGCGCTCTTAGAGGAGTGCGCCAACCATACGCCATAAAGCTGAAACCAGGGGCTCAGCCGTTCTCACTTAAAACACCAGGGAGGATCCCACTGCCACTGCTGGAACTGTCCTGCATGGACGTCCTATGGGTTATATGCAGAGTTGAGGAGCCAACGGCATCGTGGTAGTGCCCGAGAAAACGGGTGCTGTGCGCATACGCGTCAAACAGAACGAGTCGGTGTGTCGAGAGAAGTTTATCCTTCAATCAGTGAAAGAGACACTGGGATCGCTGGCAGGTGCCAGAATTTTCAGTGACCTTCGTCACAGAGCAGCTGGAGTAGTCATCAGAAGCTACACCACACTCCACCCATACCTGGTGGAGGGACCCCATAGGATCATCAGACGAAACTGTTGCCATCTCATCGCTATGCAGCCCTCACCGGAGCAGAGCAGCACTGGAGCAGCTGAGCATATCCTAGGAGGTGTTCCAGATCAACTTTCAACAGAACAGCCTGCAGCAGCACCGCCACAGTAGAACCTTCCAGAACCACCATCTACTCCTACTCTCAGACCCAGATCAGAACCAGGGGAGCTGCAGTAAGACTGACCTGGTTAGACTTATAGCTTTGTTTATTCACACTTTTCCAGAGACTGAAGGGCATTCAGAAAGAAAAATATGGAAAGTTAAAGTTAAATAAAATATATACTGCTCCAAGAAAAGTTCTGACCTGGGACAAGACATTATCTACCGTTTTAGGCCTGCTTTGATTCAAATGATCAGAGGTGGCCACAAAGGCCAGCACAGGCCTGAGAGACACGCAGAACCAAACATGAGAGTCAACACTGTCTCACTGTTTCCACTAAAGCACAGCCTATAGTGGCCCTCTCTGACTGTTTCCCTATTGGTTACAACAGTTACTCTCTCATCTCCGAAAACAGCAGCATGATCCATATCTGTACATGGGGGTGCTGCCATAATCTTAACACAGTAGGGACAGAGTCTCGCCTAGCTGCATACAACCAGCAGAAACCAGCAGAAACCAGTCGAAACCATCAGAAACCAGCCGAAACCAGCAGAAACCAGCCGAAACCATCAGAAACCAGCCGAAACCAGCAGAAACCAGCAAAAACCAGCAGAAATCAGCCGAAAGCAGCACTCTGTTAGGCTTGAATGAAACACCCCACTACTGATCAAGAAGCCAAACAGTGAGGCCTGTATATCAACAGCTGGACAGTAAACAACAAAACCCCCCGACAAACACACCCAACCTAAGGCAGAGTCCTTGATTGCACCAAGACCACACCCCCATACAGAATAATGATCTGAAAACTTAATGGGCCTATTTTATGCAAACTGAATTTCCCTTGCTTTTTTCAGCTACATGTTTATCTATTGTGTAAACATTGTAAAAATGTGCATAATGTTCTATTCCCTCCCAGTTCAGCCAGTGAGTTAAACACTGTGAAAGAAACAGCCCAGTTTGAGTTCATCACTATTGTGATGTCACCACCATGATTTGCCTGCATGTCCCTTCATGAAGTGTGGTGTTACTGCACTCTGTCTCAGAGTTACTGGAATGGAGATGTGCGGAAGGTAATAACACTTTCTGCTATTTTTGTAAGTGGTGCTTTATTTTTTTTCTAAACTGAACAGATTATTTTGCTCATTTTCACTGTAACTATAAGCTACCAGCTAAAAATTACTGAGACAATTAGCCCATAATCACGGAAAAGCAACGTATTTAAAATATAAAAGATGTCGTATGTAAAGTGTAAAACCATTCATTCCCAAATACACATTAAGTAGCAAAAACTCATGGTCCCTTTTGAATTTGTGGAGTTTTCTTGATGTCACAAATACCAACAAATCTGTTTTTTAGAAGAAGGGCAGCCAATCAGAGCAGAGGTTAATTACATAGAATAGTCTTAAAGGCACTGAACCAAAAATGAAGGTTGGAAAAGAGAGGTTGGGAAATGGTTGTGTAAAAATTAATGTATTTGGAACTTATATAGTAAGTAAACAGCAGAAAAACAGTGACTTCACCACTTTCCCAGTAATGAGAACCAAACGTGGGAATGTTAGACAGTCAGGGATATAATTCAGAATCCCATTGTCTTTTCCAAGATCGGAAAAAAAAACTGCTGAGTCATGAGCGAAAATAAGTAATAGCACATTTAAACGGCCGGAGGGTGGCGGTGGAGAAGTCAAACGCAGGGAGAAAAAAAGGCTAAAAATGTAATTTGGCCTCCCTTATGGGACCACAATCCAAACGCTCATCCAAACGCTACATGCTTTTCTGGGCAGAGAACATACATACATACACAGTTGTTTACACTAGAATGGACTCAAGAACATGAACAAGGGGGTAGTTATAAGATAAACCTTTATTTGCATTGTTATGGCAGAAAGTGGACAGAACAAAGTGAAACAAGATCAAATAAAAAGTACACTTTACAACAAATATATAGACATTTATTTTTGTATCCAAATGTATATATAAACTATATATGTGTATATACAGTATATGTACATAATATATGGAAGTAAAAAGTGATATCCACAGTGTTCCTACACACACACACACACACACACACACACATCATGAGTGTGTGTGTGTGTGGTTAGAAACAGCGTGGGTATATACAGATACACATTTGAGTGTCTTCATTAGGCACGGAGTCACAAAGCTGACTGCTGTCTTGAAACTAGGCCACAATAATCGCTCTCTCCAAACATGTATGCACTAAAAATCCAATCAATTCTCCGGTAGGGTTCACATGATTAAAAATAGCTGCATTACAGGGCCCTCATCGATCTCCTAATTCGCTTACATCAGCGAGATCGTCTGCTGAACCAACCAAACTTGGCAACAACAGCAAGTAGCCTGTGGCTCCAGACCCGGTTGACCTCTTGTGTCAGTCCTACTAAGAGCAAAAAGACTAGCCCAAGGCTCCGTGTTTGTGACTGATCGGCTTTAGCAGGCCTTTATTAACAAGCACCCAATAAACATGCCACCAACAGAACAGTGCAGTAAACAGTAGACACAATGATGTACTATTTTTTTTTTTAAAATAATAATACTCAGCACACTCGTGTATATTTGTGAACAAGGGAGATTACTTTTAAACTATCTTTTATATTACTCATACTCAACTTTGTATCACTTTAGTAGAACACACACAAACTTTACATCCTTCCCTGGGAGGCAGTGCCGCCCCCCCCACTCCACCTTTTTTTTTTTTTACTCAATTTTTTAGCTTAATTTACCCCTTTACCGGTTTACCGTCTTAATAACACCCGGCCAACGAACAGCACAGCACTGCTGGGTTCGGCACTGCTGCGTTCGGTACTGCTGGGTTCGTCACTGCAGCGTTCGTCACTGCTGGGTTCGGTACTGCTGGGTTCGTCACTGCTGGGTTCTTTCGCGTAACTTCTATGAACATTTATGAAAGTTGATCACTTTATGATTCGCCGAAGTGACAAAAAAGTGGAAAGTTCCATGTTTTTACGGCGCGACCCTGATTATGGTCGTAAAAAATCCGCCCCCTTTGTCCCGTCTTCAAATTCACCAGTGTGTGTGTTTGTGTGTGTGTGTGTGTGTGTGTGTGTGTGTGTAAGAGCAGTGGAGGCTGCTGCCTGATTTGGAAAGTGTGGTTCTGAGAGCTCGCTGGAATATGAAACACATTTCTCGGGTAAGCCGCTAAAGTAGGAAATGCAAAAAACGCTCTAGCTGGTAAAATAGTGACTGATTTTGACTATTCTGTAGACTGATTAACTGGTTACTCGTGTAGACTATTCTAAAAGCCTGGTTTTGCTCTACCAGCTTTTGAAATGTGGAGCAGTCTAAAGCTCTTTCTGTAGTTTTCCGTGTTTAGAAGGCTGCGCACAGAGTAGACTGCGGTATTAAATGTATGCGGCATATCTCTAACCCGCACTCTCGTCCTCAATCCAAACTATTACTGCAGTTTCTGCCACGTTTTATTACTGTAAGATTTGTTAACAGGAGGCTGCTAGCACGCAGTTCGCGCTGTAAACTGTAAATACGGCTGTAAACTGTGATTTTTTACAGTATAGTTTTGTAAAATTGGTTGTGAATTAAGCTCCTGACCTTTTTTTCCACCAAGAAGGCCGTTTATTCGGACTAGGAATGCTGAATGTAGAGTAGGCTACCAGACTAACCATTGACACGCTCTGTATAATTTTATTAGGACATTTTTATCAAATAAAACATAAGACAGCATTAAATAGATGTAGAAAAGAATCAAGGTCTTGACTGTGATTTCAGCATGAACATTAATAGTTCAGATCTACAATTTGTATGAAGCCTTACAGAGTATTGAGGAGTCAGGTTTCCACTTTTACAAAATCATCATTAATGTTACACTGTTAGAGGAAGTTTAAAGTACTCAGGCGCGCAGTGTTGGACACACCCCTGAAAAATGAGATGATTTTTTGTGTGTGACTTGATACCATCATTACACCTTCAAAATTAAATTAGAAGTTATGAATCAGTTGATAGTTTTCAGAATGAAATAGAATGGAAAAAAGGTCAAGAAAACTGAAAGAAAACTGTGTGATATAAACATGTAATGGATGGGAGGGGGGCATTGAGCTAAGGGCACTGAGGGAAGATAAACTAATCATTATCCTGCATGTTTGTTCACCTGGTTAACTCAGTTACACAGTACTGCAGCCTATCTGGCCAGAATGAAGCAAAATAAAAGTAGGTTTTCTAAAGGAAAGTAATAAAGGAAGGAGAGAAGGACAGAAGATCTGAGGACTCCAACAACCAGGAGTAATAAATATAGTGATGCATTGATCTGTCAACTGAAAAAATACAGGAAAAATGTAACATAACAAGACATAAGAATCATGATGTGTAGTTTTTCTTATACCTGACAAGTAGTGCCACAAAATCCAGTTAATCGCTGATCTTTAAACACTAATGACGTCCACAGTTTGCTCAGAAAAGATCTGTATTAAATAAACCTATAATTGACATAAGATTGGCCAAACTAAGCTATTGTCAGACAGGACATACCAGATAAAAAGTGTACCTGAACATACTACAGCACATCTCTTCCACTGCATTTAACCCCTTCACTCCCGTAACGCAGCAGGCAGCCAGGACCGCAGGGAGCAGAGTGTGGGGGCAGTTCCTACTCCTGAGGTTCCTGACCAGCAGGCCACCCGTATGTTGGTTTTGCGGTCTTTATTTGACTGCTGTGAACAGTGTGTCACGATGCATACACCGATATCATATTAGGAGATATTATGGAAAGAACATTTCGATGGCACTATTTCAGTCCAATAGTTGATTATGCATTTGTTGGTCTTTAGGCTGAAATCTTTAGGCTGGGATACTGGCATCCGCCCAGAATTTCAGTATTCCATATCAGGCGTCCCTAGTTTATCCAGCAGCATGTGTCTGCAGTAACCCCCGCGAAAGAGCACCCGTGTAAAAATCTCTCTAAATCTGCTCCCAGAACACTTTAATTTCATTTTAAGATCAGTTTAATACATTACCCTTAACGAAAATATAAAGATAAACCCGTACTGTACTGTTTACACTGAACTCCTGCAGTGCTAGAATGGAAATACTGATGTAACTGCTGTACAGACTGCTCTGTAATTGATACACAGGCGTAACATCTCGGCCCAATGGCCATACATTTCCGTTAAGGGTAATGTATTAAGCTGAATTATTATTTCGGCACGCTCTGATTGCTGGTCCGCTCCTCTGAACCATCGGCCTGTAATTCTGGTCCGAGACGCTGAGCTGCGTTTCCAGAAGGTGCAGTGCGTTTGGGCGGCAGGGCTTTTAGTAGAATGAACTGAAAACAGGACATCAGCCAGTAACAGGGATATATAGCTGAATTTATATTTGGATTACTATTTATGTAAATTATATATTTTGAATCATTAAAATGAGTAAAAATAACATTGCCACAAGAACGATCAGTTTGGTTCTCATAATAAATCCACTTGTGACTGGAGCTGCGAGTCCTGATCCGCGTAAAACTGGGGGATTTCTGTATACAGTTTAACAATTCTAACTTGGACCTAAATAACCAAATCAAATCAAATCTTGTTGGAATTTCAGTAAACTGGAATTTAAAATGAGTTTAAAGGGGCTCTGGTACACTGGCAGGCCGCTGTGCTGTAGGTTTGCAGATAGAACATGGAGAAGAACTGTAACGTTTTTCTAATCTTGTATGTAGATGCTTTTCAGCTCAGACCAACCCGGGATAGTGCTCCCCGGAATGTGTTCACACATACTTCTCCTATTATTTTGCGGTTTCAGGGGTTTAACATGAACATCTCCCTCATAACTGCACCTGCTTCCAGAGCACAGCCATGATTGCACTGTTTTGTTTTGCAGTAGGACAGTGTTTATGCTGTGTGAGCTTCAGCGTTCTGTCTATTCCGGTCACTTTATGATGTTTAACAGCATCCTGTTGCATCTGTGGCCTGAAGGACAATCTGCTGAAGCTTCATACAGCTGGCAGCCTGGTTGGGGAGTTGCCCCTGTGATAGAAAGGTTGTGGGTTTGAATCCCAACTGCTAGTGCCATCACTGAGGTTCCCTTGAGCCAGACACCGTCCCCATACTCTGCTCCCTGGCGCCCCTCATTGGTGGCAGCTCCCTGCTTCCTTTGGTGAATGGGACAAATGCAGAGAAAAATATTACATTGTTCACACTGTGTGCTGTGGTGCGCTGTGTTCACATGTGACTACAAGGGGCCTCTTTAATGGATTTCAGTGATTGTCATTTTTAATTAAAAAATGTAAAGGTGAACCAGTATCCATACTGTACAGTGTACACTGAACTGCTGTCTCCTGCAGTGCTAGAATGTAATATACATATGTTACCCCTGTCTAGACTGCACTGTAATTCATGCAAGCCCATTTTCTGTGCTGTGTGCTGTGGTGTGGTGTGCTGTGGTTTTCTTTGTTATAAGCAGGTAAATACAGTAGTAAATGAATTAAATTTTCAGTAATAAAAATACAGGGCTTTAAGAAGAACAAAACGAAAAACACCAGAACACTCAACGAAACACGCGAGAGCTCCACTCAGGAAGCTGTAATGATGCAGGAATGCTGGACAGAGACTGCATCACAGGGCAGCAGCCAATAAGCAACGAGGAGAAATGAATAATGCTCTCAGATTGGCTACTTTCAAACCTCCGCCTCCGAGTACAGCGGTGTTTCACCATCGCAAGACTCGCTTTCTTTGTGTTCTCTGGGCGGTACAAAAAAATGTACAGTTATATTTTAGATGAAACTGTTGCTGTTACAAAATTAGTCAGCTATATTTTTCATAAGAATTTAACACTAAAATGGATGAAAAATTCTATATTGCCAGAAAAAGAAATGGTATCTGCGTTTTCCACAAACAATTCTTTGTTAGGTGAATTACAGAAACAGCGGAATTTGGATTATGCTTTACTGTATTTAACTTTTATTTAGACATATTTGCTTCAACCTAACGGATGACAATGTTGGGACGTATGATTGTGACAGCTAACAACTGTGGAAGGTAATTGTAATTAGCTAAAATAAGAAAGTCATACATACTACTTGACGTGACCTGTCTAAAGAAATATGCTGCCAAATAAAAACATGTAATATTGCATTACATCACAGGCATACTATATTTAGGCTTCTGCAACGTTTTTATTGGTTATGCTACACACAGTAACAGTGTGGCATACATTTTTCACATAAGCCAGTCAATTTCAATGACAGCTGACGTGTTTTTCAGAAAACATGATTATTTAGGTAGCTTCAGTACAATAACTGGATTTGTCGTAAGTGGGAAATGAGATTTTTTGGCAACATTTTGCTTTAACATTCTTGCACATGTGGTCGGACTGATGATGTGATCTTTTCCCCTCAGGGACATTAACTCTCAGGGCATCCTGATGGAGACAGAGGGGATTGAAGAGAGGGACGAGAGGAGATGGGCAATCAGTTACTAATTCAGGACACAACTGGTCCTTAAGTATCTGATCTTTTGCTCCTTGAGACAGACTGTTGAAAAGATAACTTCTTTACCGTATTTATTTTTCCACCTGGATTTTGGAAACCCTCAGCATGGAGAAGGGGCTTCCGGCCAGGACACAGCATTTGCACACTGGGATAAAATAGCAAACCTGTGTCCCTTGGATTCGCCACCTCAAGGATCCCACACAACAGGACGACTCTGAGTGAACTGGGACTTAGTCAGTGCACACTTCAGCTCATTAGACACTCAAGGCTTTTCTTCTTTTTCTTGAACAGTGAAGCTTTCAGTGTTCACACACACGTTTGTGGGTGGATGACAAGAGTTTTTATCAGGGGACGCCAACATAAGTCTCTATCAACACAGTGTTGAATTATACACAGGTCATTGCAAACAGAGCGGTTGTTGAAGTACTTCAGGCCAAAAAGAACATTACAGCTAAACAGCTTTCCATATGAGGGCATGAGACCAACTGCTGCGAGGCAGAACAACAACTTAGTCCACTTTAAAACAAGAGACAGTTTAAACAAAAAGGTAAGGAAGTGGAGCGCAGACAAGACCAAATGAAAAGTCTGCTCAAAGCTGATGTAATCACACTGGAGCGCTGCAGTAACTCATTAATGAAGTCAAACTAACGTGAGGGAGGTCAGGGTCACTGGAAATCTCATAAAGTACACAATCCTGTAAATGCATGCTACTCAAATGTTTAAGCAGCAAAGACAATTACGAGTTCCATTGTGAAATAACAGCAAACGAGAGCCAAGGGAGGCCGGCATGTGTTTATTTCATGAGAATATTTTTAGAAGGTAGTAAAGCAAGGCTATGAGTGTAATCCCCTGCAAAAAGAAGACTCTGAGGAACATTTCGCTCAGCTGCAGTTTTTCAGTTTGGCTCTAAGGGAGCTCTGAGCAATGCATAGTTTGGCATGAATAGTAATGTGTGGATCATTTTCTGTCTAGATTAGGCCAGATTCTTTTCACTGCATAGGGGAAGCACCGCAGGCATATGAGGAGTTTTTGTTAGAAGAGTGGGACGTCTATTTCAGAAGGGTTTTGATTTTTCGGCTTTTTTTGGGTAATTTTGTGGGTCCGCTCAGGAAACGTTCCAGTCATGAACTTGGGCAAACTCTCTGGACTGAAGGGCCTGGTGTCTCATTCATCAGGGAAGCGCCGCTTCAAGGGCGATTTGACCCCAGATATGATTAGCCCCCCGCTGGGTGACTTTCGCCACACCATGCACGTGGGCCGAGGGGGCGATGTGTTCGGAGACACATCGTTCCTCAGCAACCACGGTGGCGCGGGGAACAGTGGAGACGGAGACTCCATCACCGCCTCAGAGAAAAGCGAAAGCTTTTTCTCTCGAACCCTGCGCCATGTCCGCAAAAACCCAGACAGGCCGCAGGGGCAGTCAAAAGACCTTTCTCCCCCTCCTCCACCCATTTCCCCCATCATAAAGAATGCAATCTCCCTCCCTCGCCTGGACGTGGAAACACCCAACGGTTGGCCCGTCAAAGTGCTGTTTCCCAGTACACCCAAACCGCCTGAAGACTCTTCATACTCTTATGGTAAGACCATACCAAACCCCACACTGGCGACATTAACAATCTTACAGTAGCACTGGACATACAGAACTTTCTGCTTAATCACAAATAACATGGAGTTTCTATTCTCTATATCAGTTAAAAAAGTAGGAATGCATGAATGTCCAGGAACATACATATCATTTCTACACACACAAACAGCTGGTCAAAATGACACAAGCAGGTCTGTGCTCAAGCACTCAAACATATTCAGGCAAGTGTTCGATGATTTCGGCATCTATACTCACACCATGCTAATTTGTGTCCTCCATTACTTGTGTGTGGGGATCTTATCTTGCTTAACAATCCTGGAAATCGAACCCACGACTTCCTGGTCGCAGGCTGAACGGCCTAACCACTAGGAAAGACTGAGTAGCTGCTACTTGCTAGTGGCCTAGTTGTTAGTGATTTGCTCCAGGGATCTGAAGGTTGTGGATTTGAATTCCTGGAGTTCTAGTGGCAGCACTGAGGTACTTGAGCACAGCACTGTCCTCCCCACTGCTTCGCTTTGGGAATGGGTTAAATGCAGAGAAAGAATTTCATATTGTTCACATGTTGCTGTGCCGTGTGGTCCTTGAAATATTTGAGTTCCATAAATTTATTTGTGCACATGATACATAGTAGCAAACCGGTAAAGTAAATGGTAAATTTCTGTTTTGGATAAAGCTGCTTTTGGCAGACAAGTTCTGTCACAACTGTAAGGACTGGAAAAAAGTTTAAAGCCATCCTGAACTCCCTCTTGTTCTTCACTGCCATCTGTTGGTAAAAGGGAAATCAAACAGCAGGGGGAGCATTTTCTAGAGGTAGTTGGACTGGGATTAATTATGCAAAAATGGAGAGGAATAACTTTCCAGTAACTTTTCATATCTTTTGACCCTGTCCAATCAGAAGACTAAATGATAATGCTTTATACAAAAGATGGTTGAATAAAGTTTTTTATTCAGTTTAACATTCCTGTTGTTTTCTCCACTTCTTTGCAGGTGTGGAGTCTGGTTTTGTGACTCTGCCCAGACTGTGCCACGCTGACCGTCCACTTCATGGTGCTTCATCCTCAGGCCACTCTGGTCACATCCACCTCCCGGAGACGGCTGCCCTGTCCCTCACTCCCTCTGAAATGGTCAGCCTGTCTGACTCCTTCGCCTCCTTCACTGTGGACCTTGGTCCCTCCCTCATGTCCGAGGTTCTCGCCATGATTGACAGTTCTGGGACCCCCCAGGAAACCAACAAAGTCTCTGAAGTGGAGCATGAGCCAGAGTCATTATTTGTGTTGGACAGTGGCAAATCAGGAATGGACCTGGATAGCAGAACCTCTTTGGTGGATTCTCTTTTGAGAGAGGATTCTGAGGGCCGGAGCCACTTATATGGTGTAGAATGGGGCGGTGGGCATTTAATGAACAGCAATACTCCAAAAAAGCCTATGGCAGGGCCCGGTGACCTGGTGCTGTCTTACACTGCGGAGGAGCATGGCGTCGAGGCTGAGAGGGCTGCGGATGTGCTGGCGCATTACTGCGGTTGCTCTCAGAAGAGAGGGCCTTACACTTACGCCGATGAAGAAGAGGAGATCAAAGTCTAGACTAAAGGCCAATTCACCCGCACCTCCCAAAAATCTCATTCATTTTATTGCATTGTATCAGAAAAGTGGACAGTATCTAATGGGAGTCTAATGAACGTGTAAGAATGTGAATTCAGAAAGTACAAAAATGAATTTGCGTGATGGTCTTCAGTAATCCATTATATCCTGTCTGTGGGAGAAAAGGCACTCCAGATTTTCCCTTGAGAAAGAAAAAAGTTGTATTTTGACTAATAAAATAAACTCCAGTCTAAACCTATAATATGGTGGATTATACCGCTGCCCTTCACGCAGTAGACTGGGGCTCAATTTCTTGCGTGGATATTATATAAGAGCCCTTAAGAGATACATCAAATGCTATATCACCTCCCTCCGGACCATGAGTGTCTGGCAGATGTGATGGACATTTTTTATTTCTAGAAGCAAATTTATTTTTGTACTTATCTCTGAATTGAAATGACTAAATTCAATGCAACTCATATAAAGTTGAGAATGTTCTGTAAATGAGGGAGTCTGAGAGAGTGTAGTGGATGTTGGAATCTGTGCTAGATGTTTTTTTATCTGGATATGTAATGTGTAGAGTGTGTGTACATTTTCCTTTGAGGCCCAAACACAGGGAAGGCTACCTTCTAGCAAAGAGACCCGATGTAAGAAACCTTTCTGTTTGCCAGTAAATTAAGTGTTCCAGTATAAAGGCTAAGCTACGTTAAGGTATCACAGTTCTATTTTCCACATCTAGCACAAGGTATTGATAAATGTCTTTTTTTAAAATATAAAAATAACCTGAACAATATAAGCTACACCTCACTGATAACGTGTAGATGTTACACCTGTACTATTGGTGTTTTAGCGGTTTATTATACATTTATTATTATTCTTCATTTAGACTACATGGCTCTACTTGCCTATGTAATTTATAAGCCTAATTTTAAACAGATCTAAAAGGCAGTGGTTTTATCTTTTATATTAATAACATTTTTATGCAGCTGACAGTCATATTTGGGAAAAAAATGTTTTGGATTTTTTTTCAGTTTATTAAGCAATAAATATTTGCATCATCAAATAACATACAAATTTATAAAAACACTCATGTCATGAATTTATCTTTATACAGTATTTGTTTATCACACCAAAGCAGTAGATTATGACGGCCAAAATGCTATTTGTATGTCTTCCATTTTCTATATTATGATGAATACATATACTGCAAATATTCGGATGTGCTGCTGAGCACTGGGTGATTTTAATGTACTCTAATAAAGAAAGGGAATTATGTTTTTTATGAAAAATAAAGACAACAGAAAACTAGAGCGAAAATACTATTTACATATACACTTATAAATGTCTTCCTACAGTTGAAAAATCAGCGATCACTGTCAAGCACATGAGGGTGAAAGCAAAGTAAATGAGATTTCTTTGCACACTACACAGGTGGCGCCATGCATCCACAGAGGTGAGCCTCAAAAAGCTGTATAATAGTCCAATATTTAAAATACTTAAAGGCAAATTTAAAGACTAAAAAAAACAAAACAATTTCAGAATCATTGATGCCAGTATCTTCAAAAAGGTCAACTTCCTTTAAATATAGAGGGCCATTATATAAATGGGCCTCTTTGAGCTAGACTTCATCCATCTGCAAACCACCTTCGCATCTGATTTTTGAAAAAAGGCTTCCCCTGAACAGTTTCTACCAGTCGCCCTGTAAACATTTTTCTTGAAATGAGGGATTGTACAAATCATAGTAATGTGTAATAAAGTGAAATAACAGGAAAAACAGTAAACCCCAGTTTTAGAATCAGGAGTCTCGGAATCTCACATGGATTTTTTCGGGGAACCAAACTGATAGGTATATGCAGAAATCTCCACAAGGAACTAAAGATCAGGGTTCGCAAGAGGGCTCCCAGACTCTTCAAGACTGAAAGACTGTATATATTACTCAAAAAGTGCCTTGAATCGGTCATTATAAACAAAAGCTTTTCCCCCAAAGTTTTTAATACATTGCAGTTAGCATGGCAATACCTTTTCCTGGATCATTCCACTTTATTACACGTTTATATCCCCCACTGTATATTTGTGCTAGTTTATTTGTTTATCAAATTTTATTGCTATCCCAGCCAAATGTTAATTATCATAAACTTGACTTGTAAATCACAATGAAAAAACTGTATCCTTGAATGTAAAGTCAAACTTGAAAAAGGTCAATCATTTCAATAGTTCTGGCTATCGTAAGTAGAAGTTGACCCGACAGCCATTGGAATGTTATACTAGCACAGGAAGTTTTAAGCTAACAGAAGTCTACAGCCACATTATTTCCTGAAACTGCAAGCTCCAGGTCTGCAGATGGATGCAACTTATCTTACTGGGCTGAGGATGAGAGCTCCTTGGGCAGCTGTTGGGGCGGTAATGGAGGTGGGACTCTAGGCCTCCTGCCAGGGACCTTTTTCTGAAACCCTCCTTCAGGCTGTGCAGCTGCAGAGGCAGGTGGAGCCTGAGCCTTCTCCATAGGTGGAGCCTGAGCTTCCGGAACTGTTGGCAGGACTGATGGAAAGCTTCTTGGCACTGGTGTCGGAGGAACATGGCTGAAGGAAGCGGTGGGGACCATGGGTTTGTCAGGGGTTATAAGTGTAGACTCTCTGTGTGGCCTGGGCTGAACGAAAGACCTCCTTGCTGTAAAATATAAAGAAAAAAAATAATTCAGGATCAATAGAAGCACAAAAAAATGTACAAAAATGTAAGCCTTACTGTAAACTGTTTGTGTTATTGCCGTGATTTCCAAACCTAGCCCTGGAGCTCACCTCCCCTGCTCTGATTAACTGTTTTTCTTAAACTTGAAGTAGCTGTGTCAGAGCGGATAGGGCAGTCAGAGTAATGCAGGGCCAGGATTGGGAACAGAGGCGCGGATTTAAATCATACGTTTAAATGGAGTGGTTATCTTCAGTGTCAGCTCAGAGGAACCAGGAGGCAGTCTTGCGCTGGCCTCTGCAGGACCAGGTGCATTCAGCTGAATTCCAGACTGGGGCTGGGCTTGAGCCAGAGTGTAGGCCTGAGCTTGATTCTGAAAGGGGCCTGGTTTTGAACTCGGGCCGTGAGCAGATGACTGACTAACTGGAGCAGGACTGTTACTCTCCCACACTGTAGAACCACGATTCTGTGGGCTGGTCTTAACAAACACTGCTGACCCAAAGTTGTTAGATGAAGTTGTGCTAGATAAGAAAGAAAAGAAAAACATTTTTAATCGTCAAAATGTGTGTATCATATAAAAAATGGGTTAGAAATGTATGGCAAAGGACACTAAACTTTACAGAGATAGATTCATAAGCCTTAAACATTTTTTCAAATCAAAGCTACATAGTTCGTTTTACTGTAAGCTGCCTCAGCAGTGTAGAAAAACTGTATAGACAAGTCTTAGCACAAGAGCAGATTACCTGTCGGTTTTTGCAGCAGGCGGAGAGGAAGGAAAGACACTGTCAGACAAGCTCCTCTGAGGGGATGACAGAGAAGTCTCTGGAAGTTCTGGAAGCTCAAAATCAGCTTCTGCAAAACAATTCAGGTTTTATATGTCTTTACCCTTTAACATTAACCTTTAGTTATGACTGCAACATGCCACTTGATACTTTTCTACCACTTCTATCACTTTAAGCCACTTTAATTGAACACTTTGTATATACAGTTATGTGCAAAATGATAGCAGTGTGTTTAAAAAAGTGAAAAAAACTCAAAATCCTTTAAATAGCTTTTATTTGAACAATTTCCTCCGGGATAAATAAAGTTCTCTGATTCTGATTTCCAAACACACAAATGCACTGGGTACTCTACACATTCTATTCCAAACCAAATATCTGAAGTTGTTTATCAAATTTGTCTTATTCCTTTACAGAAAGTGAGGAAAAGTGAATTTTAGACCATTCTTTATAAACTCCAACATTCTCCATATAAACTGTAAGATTATGATTTTGCTTTCTTTTGAATCCCTGAACTATGTTTAGAAACCCCTGTGGAGTCTTGACCATTTAGGCTGTTCTCCAGTCCATTCGAATGGTAGTTTTTCATTTTCTTCCATGTCTTCCAGGTTTTGTTTATTTCTGATCATTTTAACTGAGCAGTCTATCATTTTCTGCACTTTTTATATGTTTTCCCCTCCAATCAACTTCTTAGGCAAGGGAAGCTGTTCGTCTGGAAGGACCCGTTTTCCTCAGAATTTCAGAGAGAAATGCACTATTACCACCAGGTTCAGTATTTACTGCCTTCCTTTTTTTTTTAAATAAGGGCAATAATCAGCCCCCAGTATTTTCAAAGAATGAATGACCTCAGTAGCTGAACTCCAGACTGCTATTATAATGATGCAGCTACACAGAATCAGCAGCATGCAGGTCATGACTGTGGGGTCTGTTGGTTTTCTATTACTCTACTATACCTACTAGTACATTATTTGCCATGTAGAAACATAATTTCTACCAAAAGCAGTGTTTGATCAGGCTAGTGACGTCTGACTACTATTATTTTGCACATAACTGTATCTACATTTACTGTTCATTTGATCTGCTCCCCTTACTATATAGGTGCGTTTGTGGTATACTGTGACAAACGTCTGTTTCTCTGCATCATTTGTTTGCCCTTTTCCCTTGTTCATCTGTGGCCATGACCTCCAGAGAAGCAGCAGAGGTGATCTTTCTCAGTACAGCAGTGATGGGAAGTTTAGATCGTTTTACTGATTCTAGTCTTTAAATCTTGTTCAGTAAAATAAACAAATCACTCAGTAAGAAAACTCCCAGGTCATAAAAAAGAACTAATCTTTCACAAACAACTGCAGTACAGCAGTGACACTGACATGGAATTGGTGCACGGGAAAGATGTCTCTAATAACATGGACAGTAAGTGGACACAGTGTTTGAACAAGCATGGGAACCGGAAGTGAAGCGCGTCGCATGGTATTAAAGCCAAGGTACGGAGGTAGCCATTGCTCGGTCATTGGGTCTTCACCTTCACCCACCAGATCATCTCTTCAGGATGGTGAGTACTCTACTGTTGTACCTTGTGTTACTCCTCCACGGTACACTGGTGTAATGGTTGGCCTTTGGTACGTAACAGAATGACTGAGCCTTGATCCGTGAACCCAGCGGAATTAGCAGCCTTATGTGACAACGTAGCTCAGCAGGTGGCCATGACTGACGGGCTGAATCAGGATGTGCTCGCTCTAAAGCAGGCTCTTCACGAGTACTTTGCGGCTCGTGATAAGCTTTTCAAACTAGTCACTACTCTCTGCCTACCATGAGTTTTCTGCTGAGCACCAGGTGCCACAGGCTGCAGCCCGATCCTCTTATCTTCTCTTCCCTCTACACTTACATTTTACATTTACGGCATTTAGTAGACGCTTTTATCCAAAGCGACTTCCATTCTCTAACCACAGGGGACAGTCTCCCTGGAGCAACTTGGAGTTAAGGGTCTTGCTCAGGTAGGATTTGAACCTGTGACCTCTTGGTCAGGAGGCAAGTATCCTACTCACTCAGCTACCTCCTACAATAAAGAGGCTCACTATTAATGGTGATGGAGCCCTGAACAGCTCCAGCTCCAGAAAAGGCTCAGGTTTTAGTGCGCAACGCCACCGACGGTTCTACAGAACCCAAGTTTTCTCTGCCAGATAAGGGGATGGTGGGGATGGGAAGTGCGATGTGTTTCCCAGTGAATTAAATATTATTTTTGAGTCTCAGTCTGCTAGGTCCACCAATGATTAGGACAGGATCACACTTCTCGTCTCCCTCTTTACTGAACAGGCAGCTGAGTGGGCCACCATGGTCCTGAGGGCAGACATGGACATTACTTACTCACATCCTGAGTTCATCTGTCAACTTAGGGCCATGTTTTAACATCCAGAGAGCGAGGTGGAGTCCGACTCCAAGGCGATTGGGTCAGTGAGTTCCGGACCCTAGCAGTCCAGACCAACTGGGGAGATCCAACGCTCCAAACTGCCTTCTATGCACGGTGGGCTCCTCGGATGAATGAACTCATCGGGGGGAGTTGCTGGTCTCCGTAAAAGGTCTTATTTAGCTTTGCCATGGAGGTTGAAGCTGGAAGGGTGGTACAAGTCTGTGGAGTGAAAGGTGTTAGCTTTCAATGGGGCTGGCCATGGAGTTGTCAACTGTCGGTCCCCCACCTCCTTCTGTGGACCATTCAGGAGCCCAAAGGGAACCCTTGCAGTTAGGATGCGCCTTTGTGACAATCATGAAGGCCTTTATGCCTATTGCGCCTCCCCAACAACCATTGGGCCGTCTGTCCTGTCCGTCCGGGGAACCAAGTGAATGGGGAGCTCTCTCTTGATCCACTGGTAATAACATTTACTCAACCCTCCATTTCCTGTCTGACAGTCAGACCCACATCTAACTGGGCCACCAAAGGAACGTTACCACTGCATTCCTGGTTTTGGGAGCAGCCAGGAACTTTATCAATTGAGCTTTTGCTGCCCAGTTTGGTGTGGTGTCATAGGCATTATCCTGGCCTATCAATATCACTGGCATTGATCACTCAGCAGACCTCACCCTTATTCATCATCATCAACAATCACTAAGAACAAATTAAATTACTTGTCACCTCACACACTTCTCCTCCATTACTTCCTGAATTCCCCTGGCTCCTCCGTTCATCTCGTGGACACAGCATTGAATTCTTCAGTGGGGCCCAACCTCTCAAGGCGAAGGCCGGGAGACTGAGGCCAACAAAGCCGACTTAGAGGCCATTCCTGTCCGATACCACAACCTGGCAGAGGTCTTTAGTAAGAAGCAAGTGATCACATTACCACTACACCAGCCGTATGATCTGGCCATAGACCGTCTGCCTGGTGCGTTCCCATCCCGTGGACGACTCTCCTCCTTATCCATGGATGATTACATCAATGAAGGGCTGCACCAGGTGAATATACGGCCCTGCACTTCTCCTATGGGGTTCTTCTTTGTAAACAAAAAGATGGAGGGGCCCAATTATTATGCAGGGGCCCAATACCCATGATCTGGGATAACTAGGCCCATTTGTGCTTTGTTATCCCAAATCTGCCATGGTTTCCAACCTCCGTTGTTTGGACATCATGAACCAGAGGTTGACGTACCTTTGACCCAACAGCTGGGTCTGCCCATGGTGACAGTCCTGGAAGTGGGGTGTGGGGGTGGTACTGTCACACACAGGGGTCATGTGGCACGAAAGAGGAATCGGAAGTGAAACGCATCACATGGTATTAAAGCCAAGGTACGGAGGTAGCCATTGCTCAGTCATTGAGTCTTCACCTTCACCTGCCAGATCATCTCTTCAAGACCGTGTAGTCCGGCTTCATACATACTCTGCATGTGAGAACACGGATTCCGGTGAGAATCTTTACTCTCTGCTGGAGCGTTCTCAGATCAAAGTGCGTGGACTACCTACTCTCTCATGTTACTCCGGGATTGGTTTTATCCTCTGTGCTACACAGGTATAACAGTTGGCCTTTGATTTGTGACAATTTTTCTATGGACAGAGGATTATTTGAGCAGGAGAATATGCCCTAACACTTTGCAGAAATCAATCAAAAGTATTTTGAGGAACATGTCAATGACTTCCAAGTATCTGTGGGATGTACAGGACATACCACAGCACACCTTCAGAAGACTTGTGGAGTCCATGCCTCGAATGGTCCTCTTGGCACCATAAGGCCGTTGTTTAAGTGCAAGAATCTGAGCAAAGTTTTGTGGAGTGTTCCTGCTATGCTGTGATTAGCACCTACCAAGGAAGTAGAATGGGTGAACAGGGTCATAAGATCAGTGATGTGCATGAGAAGCGAAGGCCAGGTGAATGGGTCAAATGCAGAGAAATAAATTCCCAGTGAATACTGTGCTGTGTTCACTGTGTTCATGTGTGATTATAGTGGAAAAAGTGATTTAAAACAAAGTATTTCAATGTGTTCCTTGAGGAAGCCTGGTGTTACTTCTTGTGACCATCAGAAGCCTGGTTTGACTCAATTAGTACTTCATTAAGTTAAACCAGGTGTGCAAGCAAAGGAGTTTTTTACTTCTTTGTTTGTTTGCATTTATTTCAATGCTAACTTTGCTAGCAGAAAGACACATTATCACATGCTAGGAAACAATTTGCATAGGTGCCTAAGACTTTTGCATAGTACTGTATGACAATAAATAACTGAATATGCAAACATATCCCCATTTATCTCATTCATCTTATGATTGATAACTGAGGTCAAAAGGTACGTAACACAAACCATTTAGCCTTTAGAATCTCGAAGCCTGAGGGCACTATATTCAAAACAGTATTCATCTTTCCTACAGACAAAAACAGCTTATATACAGGGATTGCCCTAATGCTAGTGACATTGTGATAGTTCTACTGCTTACACATATTTTCCTAGTAACTTTTCACTTTAATACCTTCAGGGAACAGGCTCTGGGAGTGTTGTATCAGTGGTTCTATAATCGTCACAACCTGGACTGAAGAAGCAGATGCCATGTCCAGCAAGGAGGTCTCTCTGAGAAAGTGAGAAAAATAAGTGTAATGTTATCCAGCATATGTAGCATGCCACTGCTGCAGAAACATTACGTGACAAATTCCTAATTCTTACCCCATCTACCAGTATTTTGCTTGTTTGCTTATAATGATTAGTATTGACAGAATTATTGTAAGCTACGTCAAATGCTGTGATCATTATTTTTGTTAGTTATGTAATATCAAAAGCTCTGATCTGTGTTACACACAGAAAATAAAGCATGTGAGTAGATCTGTGTTATAAGCAATCATAGTATATGTGTGTGCTATACAGACCCCTCAGTGCGAGGCCACAGTAGGTTGGGCCCAAGCACTATGGCAATATTACTCGGAGACATCCTGTTCACAGCCTGCAGTTCTGACAAACATGCCAGAAACTGAACAAGGAATCTGCCCCAGAAAGGGAGAGGTTTAGAGGGTTAATCTTAAAGCAGTGGTACCCAATGTTCCCCATTCTCCAAGTGTAGTCAGCCAGCCATGATATGTTTGGTGACCAAGGTTTACGTCTTTAGTTTGGTTTTGGTACTGAAGCTACAAGGCTAATCTCGCTAAAGATTCATAGACCTTTATAGGCACCGCTGTGAAACTGTGTGCGTAAATGATCCCACTCTTGTATCAAACTGTGTCGAGCTGTCGATTAATGTCGAAATACTTTGACGCTGTATTACATACTGTTACATATAAAAGTTATAGACAAAAATACAGACAAAATGTTTTTGTTAAGGAACATACTTTTGACCAATTTTACAATGCGTCAGAAACCACCCAAGGTCAAACTCACTTGGCATTATTTACAGGAGCGCTCCAGCGTGTGTTTTATATGTAATTTATTCAGTAGTACAGCACTGTATTCCACACCTTCAAATGCATTATATACCAGCTCCAGGGCAAAAAACAAAGACACAAACTTTGGGCCCTAAAGATATGTTGCTTGACTGACTACATTTGAGACAAGGGGCCAATATTGAACATTTTCGGAGAAATCCAGCCGAACATACCGGAGGTTGTTGTAGTTTTCCGGAGGAAGCTTTTTCAAAACCTGGCGAAACTGCCCCAATTTGTCAACCAAATCCTTCTCTCTTCAAAGTCAGAGTTGGGAACACAGAATAAGCATCTTATTTCACATTGGAACATAAAAATGCATTGTTCAAGGAAACATACCCTGCTGCTCTGAACCAGTCATTATACAGTTCAAATGTCATGAGAGGTTCTGGCAGTTCTCGGAGGTAAGACTTCAGGGCACCTGCAACGAGACAGATTAGAGATTTGCAGCATTCACACCTAATCTGTAACAGCACTGGTGTGAAAATGACCTGATGAAGTATGTGCTGTTGTCAAATATTTGTTGTCTAGACAAACAAATCAGTTAGCAATAATTACAGCTAACAGGTTTGTTCTGAGGAAAGCAGAGATCGTAACATGGGTTTGGGACAGTTCTGCCCTAGTAGGAACTATATATTTCCTCAACAACTTTAAATTATTCTTACAGTCAGAGCCTGGGCTGTTGCATTAGTGCATATTTAGTTTTATGCAGATATTTATTCTTATTTAATTAAAAAGTAACATTGAAAAACAGCACCTGCGACAGCGTGAGGGTCAGTGCTGAAATCAGAGTGGTCCACTGTCCCGGAGTCCAGGCTGCTCTTCAGTTTCTTAACCACAGAGGCAGCTGCTGTCAGCCTGAACAAACCCTGGAGGGAGCCAAGCAGCAGTAATACGAGGCTGTGATATTCAACCAGAAGAAGCACTTACCACAGCTACTCTGAGAGTGTGGGAGCCGTGCGATGCGTGTGCATGTGTGGGTGAGAGCAAGCGTGCACGTCGTGCTGAATGAGCTCTGATTATTTGGTTTCATTGTTGTATCATAACTCTGAGAATGTCTATCTGATGGCCAAGTATAAAGTTATTCTGGTAAAAAGACAAGCTTGGAATTCAGTTTGAAGTTACTTTAATCGTGCCATTTTTGAAGTGAGCAAGGCCAAACACTGCTGCAGGATTTTCTCTGTCTGATAAGCCGGTACTGTACCTCTTCTCTGAGTCCTGTATGAAGCAGCATGCTGACACACTCCTGAATGGGTAAAGCAATCTCTCGGTCACAGCTGCTTAAGTGAGAGAGTAGAGCGATCCCATACACTTTCCCGGCTGAAACCAACTGCGGCTCTTAGTTCAAACACACACACGGACACGTTTGCTGTTATACACTGTTGGATGTATTTTATGTAAATATATATAATGAGAAGTTTGCATGATGCTGACCATACTTTACTGTTAACATGAACTTCATTAGATAATTTTTGCTGAAGTATTCCTTTAATAATGGATGCCTGCATTTAAATCACTTCTACTCACCAGTCTGGCTGTGACTTTCCTTCAGTTCAGTGATATTTTTGTCCAGGAATTCATAGGAGACTCTGTGGTGTTCTGCCTGGAGTTCTAAGAGCTAAAACAGAAGTAACAGCAAGAAACTTATATAATATTTGTGCATTTTGTAGATGTCCACCCATTCCTGACATGCTAATACTCACACGAATGAAGTAGTTGGCATACTCATCTTCTTTAGTGGCAAAATGGTAGAGATCTGCTGAATACTGATCCTATAAATAAATCACTTCTGTCAGTACAAACACAATTTAAAACTGCATGGATCAGAGTGCATCATGCAAAGGGAATGACGGATTAAGCTATTAAACCTTGATTAACTCCAGCCTTCTCCAGGCTTCCTCTGTTTCCTCCCTCAGTCCGTCCTGCTTGGCCTGGGGGCCTGTACTACCTTGGGATCTGAAAAAAGAAGCCAAGTAAAGCACAGCCCACAAATATTTAACAGCTAACCCTTTCAACAGTTGATGTACAGAATGAATTACAATGATACAGTTTTTCTGGCAAAAATGAAAGAGAAATCTAAATTATATTTATGTTGATTATTGTGTCGGTCCCGGTCAGCGGCCGCTAGAGGCCGCCATAATCTAAACACCGCGGACTCGATTGGACGCGGCTTTAGAAATGATTTCTAGGAGGCGATTGGTGTTGGACTCTTGCTCAGTTTGTATAAAGACTGCTGGTGTTTGAGTTTCGGTTGTCTGTCCATCCTCACGTTTCGCCTTTTTGTACCAGTTGTTTATGTACTAAAGTTTTTTTTTTTTAATGTTTTGTCCCTCAAGCCTATCTGTGTTTTTGGTTTTGTAAATAAAAGTCTGGAGAACATGAAAATCCTAGACTGGTACAACCATTTTGTGATAATTATTCTATAATTATCCTATAACTATCCTATATTCCACTGCTAATATTTATATATAAATCTGAATCTTGGTCAAATGTAACATTTCATGATGCGTTTAATCATTTTGTATGAATCCTTACAAAATCAAATCACGGTGAGAGCAAGGATTTACACCATTATTAGACAGAATGAGAGATTTATTCATGACTGACAATGAGAGCAGAAGATTTACCGTGAGCGAGCGTTGTGCCAGTCTGTTGTGAGTTTGCCAAACTGCTTCTTGTTCTTTAAAATCTCCGGAAGGTCTTCCTGATGAAAGTTCATGGAGTCAGTGGTTTGGGGTAATAGCGGTAAAATCTGAAAAGATGGAGCTGAAGTTTTACCTCACTGAGTTTATTTAGAGGCTCCAGGACGTCTTTTTCCAGCTTCATCTCAAAGTCTGCCAAAGTTTGTGCCAGAAAATTTTGCATGAAGCAGCACATTTCCAGAACTTTCCTGCCGAGAGACGGGGAAAGGTGTGCTTAGGGTTTAGGAAAAGAATACTGTAAAACATTTCTTGGGTCTCATGGAAACAAAAATGTTTACATCGGGCTACAACTATAACGATAACGACTATAACCGATTTAGGATGGTGCTTTAATAGCTGCTTACAATGAATGCTAACGATAATTGCAATTATTATTACAGCAATTACAAAAATGTCATGATCGGGACAATCCTATAAACAGGGTCCACTTACAGACAAAATATAAATGAAATTTAATTGAGTAAAATGAATTTGTATATAAATGTAGTCATTTTTACGTTTTATTTTAGTTAAATTAGCATTTTTTTTTATGTTTTATGCGTTTTTATGTAACAGTAACAAAGTGATCTTGATAAAGTGTATGAGAGGAATGAGATACGCATGTCGGAGTTCTTACCTAATAGAGGAATCAGCGTCAAAATCTTTAAAGCTCTCAGCCATACTTACAGAGAGCATCATGAGAGGGAGCTTTTTCTGTTGAAGGACAGTGAGAAGAATAATGGTTTGGTTAAGGTTATAGATACCACCTTTATATCTGATTTAAAACAATAGTTAGGAGAAATTAATCAAATCTAAAACATTTGGACACGAATGAAGTCAGTGGATCTCCAGATTTTGCACCATTAGTTTTGCACAAGAGCTAAAAGCACTGGTGAACACTGGGAATTAAATCATCATTTTCCATTATGTATGTATATTTTAGTTGTTACATAAATTCAGAGTATCACATATTTATCTACTGTTATCTCCGTCACGGAGATAAAAGTAGATAAATATGTGATACTCTGAATTTATGTAACCACTACAAT
>JBBPDC010038702.1:0-11913 GCA_037974485.1 Hemigrammopetersius urotaenia | reverse complement strand
TAAGACTGTCTCTGTAACTAATGACTGTAAGACTGTCCCTGAAACTAATGACTGTAAGACTGTCTCTGTAACTAATGTCTGTAAGACTGTCCCTGAAACTAATGACTGTAAGACTGTCTCTGTAACTAATGACTGTAAGACTGTCTCTGTAACTTTCTGTTTTGCTGTTAAAGCCAATTAAACAGCCCCTAAAATGTATCAGGACTAATGCAGCCATACATTCTCTTTCACAAATGAGGATGCATGTGTTGAGAAAGACACACACACACACACACACACACACACACACAAAGACACCCCCACACATAATTTTAGCGGCTGAAGGAACTGTATGAATAAAGTCCCAGCTCTGATTCACACTCCCTCAGGAACACACATGCGCATGACAGACAATTGTGTTGCACTCAAGTGGAAGCTCCCAGTCTGTTTGATGCCTTTCAGAGATGCTGAACGTTCCTGCTGTTCAGTTTCTGTCGAACTTCCTTAGTGTGCCTCTGCTCCATTACTACAAATAGCACTTATTTTTGGGAGAAGTTCCTAATTAGTTAAAATGAACATCATTTCTTTGTTTCTTTTGTTCATTAATAGCGGTGTGGTGTTTGTCAAACTGTTCCTTGGGGAACCATATATTTCACATATAATAGGAGAGCAAAAATGTGGACTGTCTGGGGTTCTTTCCCATTTGAAAACCATCTTGTGTTAATGGATGGATGCATGCGTGTGGGAGTGTATACACACATGCGTGTGTTTGTCCCTGTATACATGCTGTCCATCAGGATATAATGGAGCAAAATCCCTGGACTATGACTCACCCACTGTGCTGAAAATAATTAACTAATCTCAGTGTGGCAGTCTCACTCCTGATGTAGCTTTTATTTTGCATTTGTTCTGATCTGTTGTCCGCCTGTAGCCAGCAAACATGACTAATTTTCACTCTGGACATCCTGCATGGCTCGCAGTAGGTTGTCCCTTTGTCCTCAGGGCTTTCATTAAAAGCTGGATTAGCCCTTTTACAGTGCTGAGCCACATCCCGCCCCCCTGTGGGCTGTGTAACTGTCCTGCTGACCTGTTAGTGGGTTTTTAGCCCAACTTTATGATCCCAAAACGAAAGCAGGAAAGAAACTTTGCTCCATGATAAATATGGTCTACATTATGTCTTACTGTATGACATCTTTACCACCGAGGACTGTCCTGTGTTGTGATAAAAGCTGCAATAATGTCACAGCTCTGCTAAAATGTATCATCATAATCTTTTCAGACGAGGTAGGCGGGAAGACCAAATGAAACGATCGTGTTCTACATTGACCAGACTTGCTGGGTATCTTATTTAAGCATCAGGACACACTGCCGAGACGGGATACTGTTCAGCGCGAAGGCTCTCTGAAGTGTTTCCCTCCGAAGAGACGTAAAGGGTTGTTGAGGAAAAAACGGAAGAAAAAAAAACGTAGTGCATGTAAACTCTCGGTCGGAAGAAGAACGTGTGAAAAGCTCTTGAGTTTCTCTTCTTAATTGAGCAGGGCTTTTAAAGCCACTTCTGTTTTCTCGCTCTGAGACATGGTTGTTCTCTAGTGTGCCTGCGCCTGGAGACTCGGCTACTCTCCCGACTGACAGCGATGTGATGCGTCTATATTTGTTCGCATGTGTGTGTGGCGTCAAGAAGAAAGTGTGGGTCAAATGGGGTTTAAAAGAAGCTTAAATGCAAAATCGAAATGGCCGGGGCGCTTTCATAAAGGTCGGAGCTGTAATTGCGCTCCGAATTACATGCGTTTAAACTTGCTTTGAATAAATGGATCGTGGCTGTCTAATAAGGGCTTATCTCTGCTTGACCCATTTTGACTCAACGGTCTGAAAAAAGCGGTGTGAGTTTTGGGGAAGGCTGACATGGCACCGTTCGTTACCCATTTGGAACGCAGTTGACTGCGTGGGAAGGAAGTCACAGTTGTCAGAACGGCTTGCCTCTCAATCATGGACGTGAGAAGGCTTTCGCTCGCCATGCGGAGTTCCATCATGCGCGTGAGCTGTAATTCTTCCCGACGGATACAGCATGTCAGATTGTGGGGTATGAAAGTCATTCCCTTCTCCAGGTCATGCGATTGGCTTTATATTTACATTTACAGCATTTGGCAGACGCTTTTATCCAAAGCAACTTCCATTCCCTAACGAAAGGGGAGTTGGTGGCGTAGTGGGTAGGATACTTGCTTCTAGACCAAGAGCACACCACCACTGGGTTCCTGAGCAAGACCCTTGGGTTAAGTTGCTCCAGGGAGACTGTCCCCTGTAGGTAGGGAATGGAAGTCGCTTTGGATAAAAGCGTCTGATAAATGCCGTAAAATTAAAGGTAGGATTACCTTGGTCCAGAGCATTGGTGGTTTCTATAAGACTACAGGTGAAACAATGTTTCCCCAAGAAAAATAATACAATAAAACTTCATAACGATCACTTTTTTTATTGGTGGGAAACAAAAAATGCTCATAAAATTAAGGTTGCGCTCCTAATTTCGGCTCCTCAGTAGCGTTACAGTTGTATATGGCTCTGGTCAAAATCGTGAAACAACACCACCCCCAACCCCCCGCCCCTCAACCGTGGTGAAACAGGGAATTACAGTGAAACAGTTTCACAGCGTCCCCATTCATTTCAATGTAAAACAGACCCGGCGGCTCGTGGATTTTCAATGGACTCTAATGGTAAATAAATCCCACCCGTGAAACAATTGACTGCCTTCTGTGATTGGGTAGTTCTCCACTTCAAAATGACTGGCAGAACACTGCGGCCAATCACCGACTTTGTTTACACTTCGCACGGTTTTATGTACTGAGCACCGAACTTGAGTGTGAGACTGAAGCTTCATACATAACAAAACATGTAACATATTATTTACTAGTATTCATTAATAATATTTGTTTTTATTTTAGATTTTATTATTAGTCTATGAGTGCACAGAAGGAAGGGCATTAGCTTGTTAGCTTGACCGCATGCTAGCGATCCCGACCACCACCCAGCCAAGCTGGAACTGGTGAAATCACTGGAAAAAAATTAACTATGAGGAGATTGAGGGAAGAGCAGGAGATACATCAATATGTGAGGCAGCAAAAGCAGAACATGGAGACTTAGGGTAAGAAAATCAAGCTGCCCAGGGGCACGGCGAGGTGCTGAGTTTGTTTCGCGGCACGCAACGGGGATGAAGGGTTGTTTGTTTCACCAAAAATATTGACTAGGAGCCGCCATTGGTGCAGAGGCATGTATCCTACCCACTAGGCCACCACCACCCCAATTATATTTGGCTTTATATGTCATCTCCAGCTGCATCTGAAATGGGTGGAGTGGGAAGTGTAAGCAGATTAGGACAGGCAGCAGGGAGCTGGAGGAGCAGAACTGTGAAGTTTCCGAGATCCCGAGAGTTGCCTTGTGGGAGGATCTCCATATCTCCCCCTGCCACACTAAACAAATTAGCAAGGCTGATTGCTCTTGTTAACATCCAGAGCTAGCGTGCAGTTGTGAAGACTGAGGTGCAGGCCGGAGATGGATGCGCTCCATGTTCTAAATGGGTGATGCAGCCTCAGGCCTCGAGGCGGGTGCTCTACTGATGTGAGGAGAATCAGCTGAACTGCTGGGCCACTGTGAAGAAAGCTCACCTCACACCAGATCAGAGGGATACTGCCACAGCCCTGAAAATTGAGTCTTTCATTGTAATCGTGACCCATGTGCTGATGGTGATGATGGTGGTGCTGAGAGATTTGAAGCCTGCTTTACATTTTCAGAAGCTGTGGTAATGATAGAGTGCTCTATCATGGAATAGTGATACTCCCGGCTTACATTAAGCTGTTGAGAGACAAGTTTGTTTCAGCACATTCTGCTCTCTTCCATCTGATAACTCTTGCTGGGTCTCTCATTCTCAAGTGTGTTCCAGGGCCGTGGCTGTGGCTGTGCTTGTAAAAGCCCCTGCGTCCTCACCACCCCCACCCACTCAGTGTCATGCTGCTTTCTGACTTTCCCTGTTCTGAGCTGAGAGCAGAAGCAGAAGTGATTGTCTGTGTGCTCCCGCTGCCCCGTTGTGTCCATGTCATCTCCCCCGTCCCTCTGGGGCTCCTTTCGTCCCTGCTGCCCGCCAGCATTCGCCGCACCTATGACACATGTAGCTAGAGAACAGCAGTGTGCCTCGCCAGCCCTTCTGCTAAAGGCACGGTGGAGCCTTATGAAGGAAATGGTTTGTAAATGCTCCACCCTCCAATGTGGTCTTTTGTGCCGCCTGTTTCATGGTTGGACAAACTTTACAGAAAATCTGGTTCACTTAATAATGGGTTGTAGCACTAATGAACACATTTTTGTTCAAACAGGAAAATTAAATGCCCCTTATTGTGAAAGACATGGAAATCTCCACAACAACATGGAAACTACAAATATTCTCTGCGTTTTTTTTTCTTTTTTTTCCGTGGCAATATGTTTTTTTGTTTTTTTATTACTGATTTTAGTTGTAAATGATTAAAAATATATAATTTACTAAAACATAAATAGTAATCCAATCTGCGCGCACAGAAAAAATACTTTGGCGCATATTTAGGGTTTACGAATCACGGAGTCACGGAATCAGTCTCACACAGATTTTTTCTGAGAACCGAATAGTTGTATAGTTGCATGCAGAAATCTCCACAATAACGCTGAAACGTAATAATTTACTAATAACAAATAGTAATCCAAATATAAATTCAGCTAAATTTACAGTTATTGGCTGCTGCCTTCCTGTTCTCCTGTTTTCATTTTGTTCTTCTAATGGTGCTTTCACACCTACAGCATTTGGTGCGCGCCAAACGTGTTTAGTCCCTTGGTTCGGTTAGTTTGCGTTGATGCGAATCTCAGTACTTTGGTGCGAAACCAAATCACTCGATCCGAGACCTGCCTCAAGGGGTGATCTCGGACCGCTTTATCCGCTCTACTTTGGTACGGTTCGTCTGGTGTGAAAGCAACCAAACCAAATCACATTAAAGATGAAAAATGTGTGGCTCGGGTGTTGATAGGCCAATTATGTTCGAAATGAATTGTCTGGAAAAAATTATCTGCAGGTACAATGTAATGCACGAGGATCAGCGGCATGAGCGCAATGCAGAGCTGTTCATGATTATTGAAAGTGGCGCTTTTCTGAAAATAGTCTGTTTCCGGTGCCGATGGTCTTCGCGGTCTATTTTGGTTCGTTTAGGCATCAACGAGAGCACCATACTACATAAAGAAGAACGAGGCCCGATCAGGAGGACCGCTTCAGCTTCTGTGGCAGCGCTAAAAATGCGCATCGGGCCGGCGGTCGCGCACCGGACAGCCTTTCTGGTCTTTTTCAGAATGCCAGTCCACTTCTGTACACGCCCGCCACCGCATTTTTGTTTATTTCATGGCAGTATATAATTCTTCATGTATTTTAGTGCTAAATTATTGAGAAAAATATAATTTACTAATTTTATAACATAAATATGAACGTACAGCCCCACATAAAATATAATAACTGTATAAACGTCTTTGTTCTGTCCAGAGAACACAAGAAAGCATGTCTTGGAATGGTTAATACTGCTTGTTTTTTCTCTTGTTGTCCTGTTTAAAACCCTTCAGCAACAATGAGAAATAAATAGCGTTCTTGGATCTCATGCCTCTTAGTGTGGCGGTATTTCACCATCCCAAGAGGCGCTTTTTTTGTGTTGTCTGGACAGTACCAAAATATTTGTACAGTTATATTTTATATGGAAATGTAGCTGAACGTACCTTAATATTTATGTAACAAAATTAGTACATTTTTATATTTTTCTTGGCTTTAAGAAGAACAAAACTAAAAAATTGAGACGCTCTACGGAGGAAATTCTGGACTGTAGCGTCACAGGGTTAGGGTTAGCCAATCAGCAGCAAGGAGAAATAAATAACATTCTCGCATTGGCTACTTTCAAACATCCGACTGTGACATAAGGGGTTCATGTGCCATGCCCCCTCGTCCTCGTGATGGTTGTTTATGTTTGGGCCGGTGCTGAGCAGGTTCATTCCGTTTAGATGTCTGATTGCCTTGGTAACCGTCGCGTGACGCACAAGGTCCGAACATCATGGTCAGCTACTCAGAGACTGGAGTCTGTAAAAATGTAAAAATACAGGGTTACTGTATATGTAAAAGAGGGATGCACATATCAGATTCACACATTGCCTAAGAGAAACTGATGTTTAAACTGATGACTTTAAACTGATGATAAACTGATGATAAACTGATGTTTGAAAGTTGGGCCTAGTGGTAGGATACTTGCCTCTGGACCAAGAGGTCATGGGTTTGAATCCTACCCTCAGAACACCACCACTGGGTTCCTGAGCAAGACCCTTAACCTCAAGTTGCTCCAGGGAGAGACTGCCCCCTGTAGGTAGGGAATGGAAGTCGCTTTGGATAAAAGTGTCTGATAAATGCCGTAAAACACAATTATTTTATTCAAAATAAAATAGCAGAGTTTGCGCAATGTTGGACTACCGTGTTAAATGCTGTGTTAAATTTTGTAAATGCGTATTGGCATCGACATTTGAAGATATGTACCTGAAAATATTAGACAACCACAATGGCGGCCACCCCTTATAATAAGCATCATGATATCTCCCCATGCCATGCTATGCATTCTTTAACGTTTCGTTCTCGTTTGAGTGTGCACTGTGACAGAATCGGTAATAAAAGCGATGTTTATCACTTGCAAATGTGCCACTACTGGTGTGATTGTTCTTCCATCAAAAGAGCTCATTAATGCTGAGCGAAACCACTGGCTGATGACACTGATTTATGAACCAGTCCTGCTTTAGAAGCTGTTTAGTTTTGGAAAGTTACGTTCGAGAAGACATTGATGCTTAAGAACCTCGTGAACACTTGTTAGTGTGTCTTAGCATTTTTGTTGTAGCTGTTGTTGTTGTTCCGATGCATGTTTTGTTCCGCGGCACACCCACGTCCCTTCAGCCCGCTGGATGCAGTGTTCTGAGACCTCATCATTTACAAATTAAGTCCTGCTGTTAGAACACATTAGCTTTGGCTTTTTGTAGAGTGAAAAAAAACCCCCATTTTGCTCTGTTTTTATTAGCCACAACATCTGAGTCTTGCCCAGCACTGTAGCATTCAACATGAATGAAATCAAACTTTGAAATGAATTAGGCTGAAATGATATTTTACAACCATTCAAGCTTTCCTAACTGTAAAACAAGAATTTTATCGAATAGACAGTGGAGAGGTCAGTACACACCGTAAGGAACAATTATGTGGCATGAATTGGAAGGATTAACTTGAGAGAATCTGTAAGGGGAAAATCCGAGAGAGCAGTAAGGATTATTTACAGAAAAAAAACAGCGCAAGAAAACACTGCTCAGAAAAAAACGATCCAATTCTGAAGAACAAACACCAGCAACCTGATATGTAGTGTGCATGGTCACGTTTCGTCTCATCTACAGTGTGTAATGTCAGATGTTTCAGCACTCAACCAATGCAGCTGTACGCTTGTTGTATGCAATAACGGAAATACAGCATGCTGCTGAGTGGTTCTCTGACACATTATGCTGGTTATATTTTAATATGTGTATAGAAAGTACCTAAATACCTAAAAGGCCCTCTATTGTTAAATTGTTGCTCTGTTTTTTAGTGTAGTTGTTGTTCTTGTTGCACATTTCTCGTTGTTATGTTGATGCACGCTACATTGTCCACATTGTACTATACATTTATGCATATACACACACATATATACATAGAACACCATTCATTTCTGCCAAGAGTTTGCAAAGCTGTCATCAGAGGTGTTGTTTTCAATATTAATCTACAATGTAGCCGCTAATAAAAACAAAGGAAATCAATGAATGAATGAGAACGTGTGTCCAAACTTTTGACCTTGTGTGTGTGTGTGTGTGTGCACGCGTGTGTGTGTGTGCACACGTGTGTGTGTGTGTGTGTATTAGGGCATTAACGTTTTTTTCCGTCAACAAAGTCCAAGTCGAGTCGACGAGTCGTTTGATGACGTCACACACACAGCAGAGGAACACAGGTGTCCAACACTGAGCAACTTTTATTAAAGTTAACAGACAGTTAACAGACAGTTAAACAAAAGTTTTGTTTTCTGGTCAATTTAAGTGTACAACAGAAAGCGTGAACAGCTTAAGCCACGCAGCCACTCAGAGTCCTCCGGATTAGACCACTCCCTGCAGTGCTAGCGTTAGCCATGTTAGCTAGCAGATGCCGTTGCTGTGCTGATGCTGTGCTGAACGCTCGTACGTTGGTACGTACTTTAACACCCACTTGCAGGTTCTGCAGGTCTCCGTGCTGTTTGTGTGTCTAGAGTGAAGTATCTCCACACATGTGACGTGTGCTTGTCTTCTCTGCTGCAGAGCTGGTGCTGTTAGGACACAGACATGCAGATGAGAAGAATAAGGTGAAGGAAGTGTTTATTTACAATAAAGTGTTCATGGTTGTTTGGGGAAGATGGGGAAGGTGCAGGAGGACAGTGGTGTAGGGGGAGTGAGGTGGCAGCTGGAGTGCTGTCTTGAGGGGAGGACCCAGGCATGGGGTCCAGGCTCTTGGGGTCTGAGTGTCTGGAGTCTGCTGTGGGGCAGAAGAGAGGGTTGCCAGTACAGCTTTGTGGTCTGTGGTGGTGATGCCGCTGCCCTCCTCTGCTCCAGTGCGGTTCCATCACATACGTGCTCTGCTCCTCTGTAATGGTGATCCTCTATCAACGTCAGCTGGTTCCTGTTCTGCTGCGCCAGCCCCCCGGTTCCCATGCGCAGCGCGGGAGCTCTCCGAGGTGCTGAGGCGGCCTGACGCATGGCACTGAGGGGGTCAGGAGCCTACTGTCACATTATTTATATATATATATATATATAGCCTGGGCAGTATTAATATACTTAATATGCTTTAATATACTTAACCATTTCCCCATTTCCAGACCTGTCCCTGTGGACCAGATTTGATTACCATCAAAAGCCTGGTTTGGCTCAGTCAATGCTTCGTTAAATTAAATCATTGCATATCTAAATGTAATTGATTCCAGTGTGAGAGTGTCAGTAATGAACTGTTGTTATCTACTCTTTGTAATATATACACCAAAAAATAATTCATTTGAATGAACTGGTTGTTAATTTGTGAAACTGACCCCTTAATTTGACCTTAAAATTAGATTTCAGGCATGAGTGTGAAACCCCTTCATCTTAAATTTAAGGCATTCATTCAGGAGATTCTATTACTGAAGGGACACATTTGGAAAAAGTAAGGAGAGAATTCATGAGTGTTACGCCTTAATCACCTTAATCTGTGCACTTTTTCACTTGGTTTTCCTTCATGGGAAATAAGGTTGAAATTAAGGTCATTTTAAGGGTTAAAATTAAGGCATTTGGTTTTGTAGTGCTTAAAGGAAACACTTGGAGTCACATTAGCTGTGTCCGAAAAGTGCACTTGTTCACTCGTTCACTACATAGTGTTAACTAGTGAACAAGGGGAGGTTTAGTTAGTTTCGGACACTCAGGATGTTACGTTTTTACTAACTTGCTTAAATAGCGTCGGATCTCGGCAATTTATCTCTGTCACATAAACACACATCTTGTCTCTTTAGTTCAGACACAGCCGTGGTACACGATTTTTGTTCCACTCCAGCCCTGGATACTACTGTCGTCCGCGGAGAGAGAGAGAGAAAGAGAGAAAAAAGTGCAAGTGTGACTGAATCTCCTCCGTTTGAAGCCCCACTTTCCCCCGTCTCTCCTCCCCCCGACTTTCGTGCGATAAAAGTAGTGAGCAGCGCGTCCGAAATGTGCACTCGTTCACTATGTAGGGCACGGTAATAGAAACCCGCATTGCGTGATGGTATACGCGTATTCATGTAGTGTACAGTGTCTGGATTTTGTAGTGCACTAACCAGTGGGTGAAATTGACGGTTAGAAATTTGGCTGACTCACTGCATAGTGCCCTACATAGTGAACAAGTGCACTTTTTGGACACAGCTTTGGAGTTTGTCATGTCTTTTAGCTCAACAAGCTCTCTTTTTTTTTTTTCCATCACAGTGACAAAAGATTCTCAGCTCTGGGATTTGGTGCCAGGATTCCACCCAATTATGAGGTAAGAGCGCCTCGTTGGGGTTCACCTGTCGTCTTTTGATTTACCCACATCTCCCAGCGTTATTTTCCTTCACCTGACCTTGGCAAAGAGTGTTCTTCCGCTGGCATTTGATCAATGTGAGAGGCCATATCCTCCATCTCTCGATTTGCCAGTGGGCTGAGTCTACGTATAGACCACTGATTATCATTCCACCCTTATTTACCAAGCCTCAGTCCGTCGAGGGGCTCGCATTCATCATAATGAAGTGTATTTTTATTCACAGCTTCCTCTCTTGATGCTCCATCGTAGCCAAAGAAAAAGCAAAAAAAAAGGATGAGGGACTTAAAATAATGGCTGGATGCCTGGGCCATGGCTGCTGAATGTGTGAGGGTGCCGGACTTTGTTTCCCACATGCGCTTTTGTTTATGCAGATTGGACCTTGAGGACGGAGAGCAGGCCATGATTGTTACTAGCACCCGGGGAGAGGGGTCTGCAAAAACAGAGAGGAGGATAACGCCTTGGCTACACTGCATTACTGCCCAATCAGGAGCGATAGAACGAATATAAATGAAATCAGTAAAATAGGATTAAAAACTGCTGTCCGTTTGACTCGTATGTCAGACAGAGTGTCCCAGAGTGTAGCTTTTCCATTCTTGTGGTCTCAGAACGAGAAGCTGAGTGGTAGGCGTGTAACTTTATAGCGCGATAAGCCCTTTTACCGAGTTGCAGAAAGTTTAACCACGCAGACGAGCCAAACAAGCTCTGCATGTTTTTGCCTGCTGCTGTTTTTCGAGCCTTTCTGTTCACCAAAGCTACGACCTTCAGAGCTGCTGAGGAAAATGGAATCTCTTTCAAACTTCTAGTAGCGCTGCCACTGAAAGAGGCCTCTATATCTGAATGTGATGCGTTCACCTACGCTGCTCTTTGGAGTTTTAACCATGTTTTCTGCCATTGTGCCTAGGTGTCACATGACTTTGCCATCAATTTCAACCCCGATGACGACGAATGTGAAGGTAAGAGAAAAGGAACTCTTTCAGAGGGAAAATCGACACAAACCTATTGGAAATGATTGCACTTTGTAGCCAGTTATTATTATCCTGTAGCTTTTTTGTCGCACATTTTTGAAAGGATTTCATTTTGTGTTGCATTTCTGTTTTTCCACACCATTTCTAATGAATTCCAAGCTGCATTCACTCAGTGGCCAGAGGAGAGAACATCTCCGCAGAGCAGGACTGACCTCCTTTCCCTGGCTCTTTTGAAGCCCCTTTTGCGGGCAAAAGCCAAGAATGCTGGGATAAATGAGTGAGGGACTGTGGAGAATCTCGGGCTTACTCCATCCCTTTTACAATTCTTCCAAGTCGCTCTTTCTATTTTTCAAGCGGATCCCAAAATCTGCTGCCTTCGCTGCGTTGCCAGTGTTGTGAATGCTCCAGCACTACTATCAGAGAGCAATGGACTTTCACAGCATTACTGATACCTCTCTCTCTCTCTCTCTCTCTCCCTCTCTCCCTCTCTGTCTCTGTCTCTCTCTCCCTCTCTCCCTCTGTCCCTCTGTCTCTCTCTCCCTCTCTCCCTCTCTCTCTGTGTTTTTCTTTCTCTCTCTCTCTCTCTCTCTCCCTCTGTCCCTCTGTCTCTCTCTCTCTGTCTCTCTCTCTCTCCCTCTCTCCCTCTGTCTCTCTCCCTCTGTGTTTCTCTCTCTCTCTCCCTCTCTCTCTCTCTCTCTCTGTGCTTCTCTCTCTCTCTCTCTCTCTCTGTTTCTCTCTCTCTCTCTCTATGTTTCTCTCTCTCTCTGTTTCTCTCGTTCTCTCTCTCTCTGTTTCTCTCTCTCTCTCTCTCTCTCTCTCTCTCTCTCTCTC
>JBBPDC010038692.1:0-11913 GCA_037974485.1 Hemigrammopetersius urotaenia | reverse complement strand
GGCCTCTTCTGACCCTGCTTTTGTGATCACCTCACCCCTGAATACACAGAAAACACATTCACCATGGTAACTCATTCAGTTTATTCCACCCCATATTGCTGATGGTGACTCGTGTCAGTGTTTAAGCTGCTTCAGTTAACACACATGCAGAACTGACCAGGGATTGACCACAGTGCTGTGACCCCAAGCCACATAGCTGGCGGTCTCATCTCTTGCTGGGGAAGCGGTGGCCACATAGACCTGGTTATCCACTGCCCTACCAGGACAAAACATGACAAAACAAGTGGTTTCCGGCTGTTGTGTCTGTACTTTTGTCAGTTTTTATAGATTACAGATGGTGTCAGAACCCAGTCTATGGACTATATATACTACTGTCTGTAGTGGGCTGGCACTGTCATCCATTAGCTACATTAGATCATCTGGTGCAAAACTAAACAAGGTTAGGGAAAAAATTAGATTTTTGTCTGAACCATCGCTTTATAGGTATTATAGGTACTGACCGTGCCCTTTGAAGCAGTTCCCAGTGGGCCGGACCCGTAGTCATATTGAAGGCACCAGGATATACCAACAGCTGACAACCTATATAGAGCAGCAAGAAAAAAAAAACTTACTTGAAAACACACTATTACCACCACCACCACCACCACCACCACCACCACCACCACATCCCACCAAACTACAGTCAAAAACAATCTTGTCTTAATCTCAAATTCTTGGCCCACAGAAACACTGACATCTACTACAACTTAAGATGGTAACAAATATCAAGATTCTTTCGACTGTATCCCATGTTTGCTAGTGCATGCCCCTTTGTTTCCTATAGGCATGTTTTTGTTGTAGCCCCATTAAGTAATTCTCTTGCTTAAACAATAAAGTCATACTAAACAATATGTGCATACATATCCATACGCATGCCCACACACATATGCATACCTATTCTCACACATACATACACATACAGTCATCTCCCATTAGAAAATGGATACAATTAGTTCAATCATTTTCATTATTAGCACATTAGAACATCTGGCTGACACATCTGCGACTAAGAGCATCCATACAGAAAACACATTCAAATTTTGAAGATACTCCAACACATCTTACCTTGTTTAGCATAAAGCTGTGCAAGCTCTGCAAAGCGCATGTCATAGCAAATCCCTACTCCAACATTACAGTATGCTGTTTAAAAACGAGGAACAATGAAATAACATTAAATCTTATCCACAAAAATGTGACCATAAAGTCTACAGTGAACAACCATAAAGTCTACAGTGAACACTCACGGGTTTCAAACATGGATAAGCTGCTCCCTGGACTTAGCGTCTCCGACTCCTGGAAGCGTATTTTCCCTGGAACGTCAATGTCAAAGAGGTGAATCTGTAGAGAAAAAGTACAGACAGGACTTTAAAGGATAAGACAATAAAAACAATAGTTTTATGATTACAGTGCGGAATGTAGACACATTCTTATTTCATCATCTTTTAGCTACTTACATTGATAAAGCCCCATTCAACCTAAATCCATGCTTTTTTCCCAAGCGTTTAATCTTCCTCTTGTGAACACAACACATCAATAACTTCACATCAAATGTCGACTAATTTACAGAAATTCTACTTTTTCTGGGTAGTCTTTTGTCTGTCCATTAATTATTGTCTGTCCATTAATTATACATTTTATTAACAATAAAATGTATAAAAACATTTCTTTAAGACATCATACAAAAGATTATTAATAAATCAAGGATATTTCATAAGATAACCTGACATTCGAGAGCCTGTTTCTCTATTTTTTCCCTGCTTCGATTTCAGCTAAATGTTTTTGGTAATATTTAACACCATACAAATGTACAGTTCCAGAAAAAATAGGAGCATCTCTAAGTATGACAACCATTTCATGCCAGTGTTTGTTAAATTCTTACACCAGAACTTCATTCTGCTTCATGAGGAACTGATTGGTGTTCACCTGAATCAAATCTTTGTAGGCTCATGTTCATATTCACAGAAGCACCCACACATTCACGTAACAGAATAACTAGAAAGTAACAGAATAATGTTACAGAATAACTTCTACAACACACACTAACCTTTCTATGTTTGACCAGCAGCTTACCATCAGGACCAAAAACTGAGCATGTGTTAAAAAGCTTGCCCCCATCTGCCTCTGGAATGGAGCCTGGAAGACACACATACACAACTCTAATTAATAATAACAACACAACCAATGTACAAAACACTCATGGGAAACATACACTGATCTGCAGTAGATTGGCTATGGAGGTTTTACCGCCTACTAGGTATACCCCACACTCCTTGGCTGCCTCTGATAGCACCTGGGTTGACTCTCCTGGGATCTTCTCTGCATACTCTGCAAAGAAACCTGTTCCATATGGAGAGTTGAAGCATTCCTAAAAGAGACACAAGCAAAGCAATGACATACAGTTAATCATCAGCATCCTTCTACACATTCCCTATGGGAAACGCCAAAGAGCCCCAATAGAGTCAGCTTTCATATATGAGGATAAACTAATTGCTAATGGATGCTGTTGGTTTAAAATCTGCTGTTTCAGTGACTGAATAAAATCACACAGAATCATCAACAATTACTGAAATCACTTTAGATCACTTTCCATTTGACAAGACCTGTTGAGACTAGTGGAATGGCACTGTGTATGATCCTGCAACGTCTCTTTAGCGCTTACAATAAAATGAAAACGAACACATTACATTATTTTAGTTAACATTCAATTTACATAAGGTTTGATGCACATTATAATTTATGCACATAACATTTACTGTCTTACATGATCATACTCACAGGCAGGACCACAACCTTTGCCCCCTGGCCTGCTGCCTCCTTCACCAAACTACATGCACGCTGTAAGTTATCAGCCTTAACTTTAGTGACCAGCAGCTGCACCACTGCCAGCCTGAACTCTGCAAGACAGTTAATGAAAGATTCAAGAGCATAATATTAAACTGAGTGCATGAGTGCATGAGAGGGAGAAAGTAAGAGAGAGATAGAGAGAAAGAAAGAGAGAGATACAAAAGCATGAACTTGCTTTAAAGAATATCTATATGTTGTAATATAACACAGAGATCGCAATAGTGCAAAACCTAATATATGAATCCAGACACCACGAACTGCACATATCTATAAAACTACAAAACATATACTGTATTCACTCACTTGACATTGCTTTTGAAATTCCAGACATAAGCAGGAAACTCAGCTTTCTCCCCACAGAGAGTCTGAATCTTATTTCAGCCTTGAGAAGGCAGATCACTCACCACCACAGTTATGGTTGCTCAAACAACACATTTCAAAAATAAAAGCCCTGCGTAGCGTCCCGCGTACCTTAAGCGTTCAGCGAGCACATTTACAAAATAAAAGTCCTGCCCGTGCAACTTTACAATTTTATTACCTTTTAGCTTTTTCCCTTGATGTCCAACTCAGGGCATTTACGTGGAATAAAACACTTATCATAGATGATTTCTATATATTTTTTTCCATAATTATTTGTTGTGCACATTTTATTTAGTTAATTTGGTAAGATGTGGTATGATAAATGTAGGAAGTGGTATTGTGCACTAGGCGGTGCAGGAGACTTGTCGGAGTTGGAGCTACTGAAGAGAAGAAGTGTGAAGAGTTGGGAAGAAGTGTCACAGCAGACGAATACAGATCTCTCGTTGCTGTCTGTTAACTGCAGCCTTAACTTATCTTTTGCTAGTCCTTGAGGAAAATGCTTGCTAAGACTGGAGCAACATGGCTTTAAGCAGGTGCTTTACGAGCAAACATGTGTTCCTGATGGTCTGCAGGTTTGCTTGGAGAAGATGTTCATCGTGGACAAAACAAAGCAACCACTTGAATGTACTTAACTTCACCTCAAGTCAGACAAAACGTCATTTTATATTAAATGCAAACTCGTCCTGTCCGGTTTTTCAAACTTCAAGGACTTCATATGGGAGGGTTCAGTCAGTGAAATCATATGTGCCCAGCAGGACCTTCTCAGTCACTCTGTGCAGATTCAAGAGGAAAAAATCACACTCTGGTCATGAAAGCCTGGATGATGCAGATCATAATGATGATGATGATGACGAAGAAGAAGACAATGAAGAGGACTTTATTGATGACACAGAAGCTGAGGAGCTCTTTCAGCAGCAGGTACCCACAGGGATAGGTGAAGAAGACCACAGAGTCTTCATCGTTCATCCAGATGTCAAATGGGGCCAAAAAAAGCAATACCTGACCACAGGTAAATAATAATACATTTTATTTATAGGCACCTTTCAAGGCACTAAATGACACCTTAAAATATACAGTAAAATCAGATATAAAGTAATATGCAACAATGTAATACGACATCAGTAATCCAACATGACAAAAAGCTATGCAAATGAACAAAAATAGCATAACCTATTAACCCTAGCTTCAGACAAAATAAGCAAACCACTTCTAGAAATGTGAATTTGTGTATTTTGGTCCAGAGTAGAACTTCATCAAATGCTGGTCTAATATATTGGCAAATTGTGCAGAAAAGGTGCAACAGTTGTGTGTTCTTGTCCTCTTAAAGCTGATCTTCAAATGGAAGAAGCTGTCGGTCTCGCGAACACCTTGCAGAACTGGTCAGTTGTTGACAAGATAATCCTCTCCACCAAAACACCAGAAAAGAAGAGAATTTTTGGCAAAGGAAATTTTCAGGCCCTTACAGGTCTTTTTCTGCCTCCCTCTTGTTTGGTCATATTTCTTCTTATCAACAAAATAAAATACAAAGAGTTTCTTTCTGTCTGATGCATCTGTGTAGAGAGAATCAGAAGAACTCCAGGAATTACGGCTGTTTTTATGAATATTGAGCGTTTGTCACCGGTGTCTGAGGTAAGTATTAATAATAATAATAATTTTAGACACTGTCAAAGCCAGTCCTTCTCTAGAAAAGGTTCTAGCTTTGATTCCTCCCTGAATTTTAAGAATCTTGAAAACTAACCTTGGTCATGAAAACATCTGAGATGGTGAGAACCGTTGTTTGAGACCTGGTCACCTATTATTTTCTGCTGTTTTAAGAGGGATCTACAGGAGGCCTGGGGTGTGAAGGTGTTTGACAGATACTCGCTGGTTTTGCATATTTTCCGCCGGAACGCCAGAACAAAAGAGGCCAAACTGCAGATTGCGCTGGCTGAGATTCCTCTGCTTAAGTAAAGATTTGGATATAAATCTAAATCAAGTGATCTTTAATGTTAGTTCTTAATACAGTAAAGGGCAAATTCCTCTCACAGTAAATATTTTTGTGCTTGTCTTCATTTTGCACTCAGGTCACGATTGAAAAATGAAGTTGCAAACTTTGACCAGCAAGGTGGAGGTTCGAGGTACATCATGGGTTCTGGTAAGTGACTGTACTGAAATTATCAGTAAGCCTCCAATTTTCTGCTAAGTGTGGCTGGAGGAAGATTCGAGGAGCTTGCTATGATGTGCACAGGTGAAACATTGTATGAGGTTCAGCAGAGGCTGCTGAAGGAGCGCGAGCTGAAGATTCGCTCTGCCCTTCACCGGCTGAGGAAGAAGAGACACCTGCTTCGCTCCCAGCGCAAGAACAAAGAATTCCCCATCATCTCCATCATGGGCTACACCAACTGTGGTGAGACTGGGGTTCCCCAGATCTTTGAATTCAAGGTGCTAAAATAAAGGGGTATCGTTATGCATCATTCAGGTTGTATTTACCTGCATTAATTTGGGATTGTTTGAACAGATGCTAATTGATTTCAAATTAGAGAATAAGAAAGCATGGTGAGATTGCTGTCTATATTCCATAATCGTGTGAGAATAATTGCTACAGTCAAATTTGTGTGTTCAAAATATTTTTTCAAAAAATGTTTAATTGTTTAAGGGTCTATATCATATTACAGATTTGTTTGCCTGTAAAACAGCATGCAAGCACTACACAAATGGCATTAGTGGATAGAATAATATGGAGGAAATGTAGAATATGGGCCATTCAATAAAAACCTACTCATCATAGTGAAATTTGAGATGTAAAATGATTTGCTCATGTCATCCTGGACTTGCACCCCTCAAGAAACTCTCTCAAACATTTGGTTTGTCTTTTTAGGTAAGACCACTTTAATCAAAGCTCTGACTGGGGATGCTGGCCTTCAGCCTAAAGATCAGCTCTTTGCCACTCTGGATGTAACAGTACATGCAGGGCAGCTGCCCAGTCGGATGACAGTCCTGTACGTGGATACAATTGGCTTTCTATCCCAACTGCCTCACCAGCTCATAGACTCCTTTTCTGCAACACTTGAGGATGTGGCACACTCTGTACGTACCCAAAGAATCTGAAGGCTCAGTACCAGGAAACAAATGAGGTTTTTTACAATGAAATCAAATAAAAGCTCATAGAGAATGCAAACCTTGCATATTATAACCAATATCATCTCTCTCCTGTCAGGATCTCATTGTGCATGTGAGAGACATTAGTCATCCAGAGACTGTGAATCAAAAAGAAAATGTATTAAACATCCTAAAAAACCTTCAGATCCCAGAGAAACTCATGAACTCCATCATAGAGGTGCACAATAAAACTGACCTCGTTGAAGGGTAAGACCACCAGTCTGATCGTGATCTGAGAAAATGTAAAGCATAGAATCTCCACACTTGTTTATACATTATTGTGTCTTAGCTATGAGGCGTGCGAGTCTGAGGTTGCGGCAATTTCAGCACTGAAGGAGTTGGGATTGGAGGAGCTAAAGCAGAAAATGGAAGAAGCTGTCTTGAAGTCAACTGGCAAGCAAACCATGACACTGAAGGTCCAGCTCAACAGCCCACAGTTAGGGTGAGTAACAAATAGAGTTCAGTATATCTCTATCAATTATCCCTCTCAGCTAATTAGTTTCAGTACACGTTTGAGTTTATATTTAGTATTATGTTGCTTGTTAAGTCCTGGAATATTGAAATTTTACACATACAGTATTGTGTATCATGAAGATAAATTATTATAGCACACATTCGTTGTCAGCATGAATTGAAAATCAAGGCATTTTCCTTCCATGAATAGGGGCTTTGTTCAGATATTGCTTGGAGGTGAAACATATTGGTTAATATTCTTTCCACTGGTGATTGTTACGCAACTAGACATTTGAATTACAAAAGTCTTTTGATGGAAAATTGATGGAAACGAGCAAGAGTTTTATTGTTATGACAGTGTTCATGGTGTATATTGCTTTTGTATTTGTCTGTGCAACTGTAGCAATTTCCTCCAGGATCAAAAGTTTTCTGATTTATTTTTTTATTTGATTTCTGATATTTTGTTCTGATGAGGGCTCAGAACTAACCAAGTGTTAGGTTGACTTTAATGATATCCCAGCAGTTTGTGTGTACACCCATAAACAGGCCTTCTTCTTTCTTCTTTGTGTGTGTTTGCAGTTGGCTCTATAAGGAAGCCACTGTAAAGGAGGTGAGTGACGTGGGGGACGACTGCACCGCCGATGTAAATGTGATCATCAGTGCTGCTGCATACGGCCGCTACAGGAAGCTGTTCCAGGTCACCTAACAACAGCCAGTCTGTCTCAGAGCCAGAGTCTATTTCTGACATCAATTATTCACCATGTGCAAATATTTATTTACTGGAATGCCTTCCAAATATATGAAACCCTTTAGTATACAAAAACCAAATGTACAGTAAAAACAAGTGAACAAAATGGGAGTGTATAATAATAAACCAAGTAAACAATAAAATTCCCTCTCCCACTCTGCTCTAACTACTTGTTATTTAAACGATGCAGTGCCACAAGTGTTTCAAGGGCCCAAATCATGGAAGACTGAAATTTCCTCACTCCTGTGTAATAAAAGTTTTGATGTACCTAAACACTGTTCAAATGTATAGTTTAATTGCTAGTCCATATACAGAGACTAAAAATCTGTCATTTTAATTGTGTTTTTGATTGGTTTCATGGAAGCATTCATTTTGAAAGAGGCTCATCACATGGTAGCCAGTATGAACAGAGCTCTTTTACAGAGGAGTCTTTTACAGAATTTTTATATACATCAGACACAGTAAAACCAGTTAGTCTTAAAGGATAGTAAAGGATAAAGTATGGTTGAAATTGACCATCTTGAGATTAATTCTGATCGTTTTGGTAACCTAATACAAATGAGTGGAGGAAGTACCTGAAGCTTGTATGAGTTAGGCCCTTTTATCACAGAAAAGGTGAAACAGTGAAAGAACACAGAGGGAGCCTTCAGTCATCTAGAATAATTCAAGGCCCACATGATCCTGTCCTTCAAATATGAAATAAGATAGCAATTGTCCACATGTTTTTAAGTTCATTCCTTCAGTGTGTCTAGCTGCCATTGGAGTTCTCTTTGAGTAGCTTTTTGTTAAGGCCGATAACAAGCGAGCAAATAGGAATGTCCCCAACAAAGTCTCCAGCAATGATGTTGAGGCTTGAAGCATCATGTCCAGGTTTCTGATCCTCCAGCCATTGCCTTAGGCACTCCCAGTTCTCCATGGTCAGGGTGTGCAGGGACACTTGTGGGTGGGAGGCAATGAAGCATCGATCTGCAGTCAAGTTGAGGCCTGCTACAAAGAAGCCCTCTGTACACACAGTGCAAGAAACATAATCAAGAACTAATGAAATGGTCATTAAACATGTTCAACTTCCGTTTTTATAAATTAAGTTTAAACTGGAAGTGGTACCTATGGGCAGGGTCAACCAAAATATTGAATGTGAGCACTTTATGTTACAAGCATTTGAAAACTTAAAACATCAGAATTACTCTGTGAAAGTTCATTCTGAGTGTCACATAATTATAAGCCCCACCTGGACGACCAAGCCCTTTCTGCCATTCAAGATACTGGAGGAGTTCCTCGCCATTAGCCTTGTTTGCCCACCAGTAAGGGATGTCATGCCATAGCTCCATATGCCGTGCTGCTGCTTGGTCATCATATGACAACACCACCTGATGGCCTGATAACCACAAGCCACGCAAGGTTATATCAGCCTAGAGAGGCAAGCAATACATAAAACAGGGATAAATGCACTGACAAATGTATAGTTTGCATTCAACAAAGTAATACACAAACACTGAAAGTATCTGCACTAAAACCTATGAATTATGAATTTGGAAATACGATATTTTACTCATTAACCATTACTCAGAAGCCATCACTTACATTGCGAGGGCATAGTTTAGAGCCAAAGATTTTCTTTAAGGAATAAATAAATTCCTCGTGGCATTTTTCACTTAGGCCTTCAAAATGACTACAGGCCAGGATGACGATTTCCTTGGGGTGACCCGAGAGCCATGCAGCGACATTGTGCAGGGTGTCCTGTAAGAAAGGTGTGCAGGTTGGTTCCTGTTTTCATGCTTAAAATAAAGTTTAGGTGATAGCATGTATATACGATAGGTGAAAGTCAATAGACTTACCAAAACCGTGAGGTATGTGTAAATGATGTGAGTGAAGTACAGATCACTTGATTTGTCATGTGGTCTGTGGGCAATTCGAAGGTCAAAGTATCGAATGCCTGCCTGTAGCTGCTCCACAATGCCTTTCCACTGTTTTGATGGAAAGGAAGAAAACTTGTTTCATTTCAAAGTTAATTTCATGTGGGCTTAATTTGAAATAAAAAAAAAAAGAATGTTTAAAATGAGACTGAAATCAGAACTACCTGCCAGTAATTTAATATGTTCCAGAAGGATCTACAGAGCTGAATCAATATTTAATGGAGCTGCAGAAGGATCATGTAAGAGACTACTTAATTACAAACTAATAAGACATTTGCTAGACACTATAGAGATATTTCCTTACTGGGGAATTTCACCAACAACTCAACATTAATAATTTCTGTTTTATTAAGTTCAAGTCATTCAAAGTGGTTTCATGTGAAATGCTTTATTCTATAGAAATAGATTTGTGATGATGGGAACCAGACACCTATACGTATCTAAAAGTTACCTCACCATCTCTTATTGTACAAAATGTTCATGAATACACTGAAGTATTCTTATGATATTTTTAGGGTATTGATTTTGTACCATGGTTTTAAAATATATCTTCCTAAAACATTCAGGATGATGCAGTGTGTTGTAGACAAATGGTCCCCAAACAAAACCTTTTCCCCCAAAGCATCCCACCATATCCCTATTAGCAAACTTGTTTCTAAACATCACAAATGAAACAAGTGAGATGCCAATATTTGTGCTAAGATGTCACTGGACAGTTTCTTGACAGTGCACTATTTTACCTTAAACCTCAATGATGTGCAGAGAATTCTAATTTAAATCAGATATTCAGTTATGAGTATACATGCCTGTGTAGTCGCCCATTTGTAAATGACTGGACGAGTAAAACAACAGAAAGCTCCATCCAGCAGCCTGAAGGTTTCAGACTCTGATCGGACCAGTGGAGAGGTGATATCCAGACAGTAGCTCATTGCATCATGGCTGCCTGAGTGGGTGAAGACCAAATGCTTGTAAGGTAATATTGCATGGTCACAATAATGGCAGATAGGAATTTAAGGAAGAAAATATACCTTAAATCGATTAATCAATCTGCCACCAAAAAATTGAGCGTTACCTGTTACGAATAAGGCAGAGTTAAGCTCATTTTTTCGATATTTAGCTTCACTTGGTGAATAGATTAAACCTAAAGAGAAAGAATTCCACATTGTTGACACTGTGTGCTGTGCCGTGTTGTGTTCAAGCGTGACTACAATGGGCCAGTTCACTCCATCTTATTTACCCGGGTGTGGTTTAGTGTAAAAGCATGTCAGGGTGTAAAGGGTGTAAAGCATGTCACAGCACTGCTTCTTGTTTGTTGGTTTACATTATATTTGTTTCAGCCACAGACTCTCTTCCTAAGCACCGGTTGCTAAGTAACGACTCACCTAATTGCAGGCAGACAATACTCGTATTACGGTGTGAACGCTTCTCAACCAATCAGATTGTGCCGTCGGTACTACCTGTTGTACACTATATGCACAAAAGTATGACGCCTGACCATGACACCAACGGGGACTTTAAGGACACTGCATTAAAATACACAGGCGTTAATATCGAGTTGGACCCACCCTTTCCATAAGATTTTGGAATGGTTCTGTGGTAATTTGTGCCCATTCATTCCGCAGGGCGTGAATGGATGCAGGCACTGCGGTTGGACTAGAAGGCCTGTCTGGCAATTACTGTCCCAGTTCATCCCAAAGGTGTTGGATGGGTTTGAGGTCAGGGCTCTGTGCGGGCCAGACAAGTTCTTCCACACCGAACTCCAACCCTGTTTTTATGGACCTTGGTTTGTGCACTGGGGCACAGTCACGTTGGAATAGAATAAGAGATGTGTCCCAATACTTTCGTCCATAAAGTGTATAAAAAGTGTGTACCGTGTTATAACCTCTGAGAAAACAGTGTGTGTGAGAAACAGTCCTACCTGGTATAGCTAAGCTGGTTATAGGAATGTCCCACAGTTCTTCAGGCAAAGTTGACATCCAGTCCTCATTATTGGTCATACTGTCTAAAACAGACGACATCCAGTATTCCTAACAGTTAAAGAAGACTTGGAGGCATTTATGAAATATCCATGCAAACTTAAACTGCACGTGAAAACAAACTGATCCACGTATGCCGAAAGGAATCGAGTCCTGCGAAACGACATAACCCTGAAGTAATGCTACATTTCCTGTTTTTCCACGTGTTCTGAAGTACTGTTGTGTCAGTGCCCTGCAGGTCTAACTAGCTGATCTGAGAACAGTTCAACATCTTGTACTTCGTACTAGGGACAACTTAAGATTGGATAAAAGCAGACCAGAGAACAGCCACAGGTGTAAACACGTCATGGGACTGACATTTAAAAACCCTTACGAAAATTAACCATGGTTTTTTTCATGGTTTTTTGGGTAACTATGAAGTGGTATATGTATATGAAAACTA
>JBBPDC010038623.1:0-11916 GCA_037974485.1 Hemigrammopetersius urotaenia | reverse complement strand
CCCCCTCCAACCCCCCTCGGGTCCGGTTCACGGCAACCATGCCTAGTGTGAGTACACCCTCAGTGAAGTAAATGGGCCAGAAATGACCAATACCTCAATTATCTGTAGTGGACTGTATTACAGTCCATGCTAATATAATCCAGTGCTTCTACGAAGTCATACCAAAAGCAAAAATGTTGTAATAGAAGCAAAGCCAACAGTGAGTAACGACTCTGAGTAATAAGCAGAGGACAGCCTTCATTAGAGAAAGTCTCTGTGGATAGATGTTCCTCTAAGTGGGCCTTCCACAGCTGCTGGCTGGGTGGCACACACTGCCTGCTGTTAATCAGGCCTGGTTCAGAGCGCTGGGCTTCTTCCATCTCAGCAGCCTGGTACAGCCTGGCCCCGAACACACACTCACACTGAATTAGAACTGCCCTACATCGCTCGGCCATTCACTTTCTCTCATACACACACACACATACCTACATACACACAATCTCTCTTTATTTCACACTACAGCTGCAAAATTTCTTCTCTGGCAATCCATATCATGACATTAGGCCTTTACAATTCAACCACAGAAAACGATGATAGGCAAATAAGCTATTATTCCACTGGTTATGCTGCTTTCTTTTTTTGTTTTGTCCACTTGCTGCCGTAAAGATGCAAAAGGATTATCCTATTTTGTCTTAATAAATCGACTAAAACCGTGTGCTTTACTGAAAAAAAAAGTTTCAGAAAAGTTGCTATGCTACCATTCATTAGTCAATCAGTATTGCACTAATGTTACAATAAGCCTAAAATATGCAAATTAGCCCCTACCCAATCACTGAAGGCTGAGCGGTCCTGTCCGATCATAGATAGTCTTTCCTAAAGCCAGGCTTGGGGTAGAGGATATGGCAAAACATTTCATATCACCAAACTTCAAGATATGTACGCAACGTCATAACATTCATTGACACAATATTTTATTCCAGTGTTCTTAAGTACTGATAACATCACCATGTGCTCAAAAATGATGCAATTTAACAATAAATATAGTCCAAATGACCATCTCTGATCAAGACATGCAGACAATCCAACGAGCATAAATAAATCTGGTCCAGTTAATGCAGGCTATCACTATTACATCAAGAGGTTTTTAAGTTGTCGCTTTCAAAACAAAAATGTGAAAACGTTCTTAATTTTTAATAGACACAAGACTTTATCCCATGTGATTTTGAACAGTTTCTGTTGTTGCATTTATCATGAAAAATGTTTACAAAATATAAATGCATTGCTGGCATTTTCTAATGATGTAAGAATGATAATATTAATAACCAGGGATTTAAAAGGCTCCTGTACCCAACCAGTGTATGATATGTTTAACAAAGAGCCACTGGCGAATCAGTCATGTGTGTGGAGTTACATAATGAACAAACTGCGCATTACAACAGTGTAGAAACTGAAATTGTATATACATTATGAAGGGAGTAGGCAGAAAATTCGGATTTAAAATGCATCCAGACAAATGCATCCAAAAACCAATCAATGCTGTGGGATGAGTACTGGTATCGGATAGGGCTGCACGATGTTAGGAAAACATGTTATATGCGATAATGTTTTTGAGTGTTCCCATGGCGATATCACATGCAATAAGGGAGTAAAAACTTAGCCTTTATAGTGTTAATGCTTTCCTGCTTTGGTTTTGCTGGTGATAAAGACTCCAGACTCTGACTAGTCTATGCAGAAAAAATGAAAAAGCGATACTTCCATTCCAACATGTTTGTTTTTTTTAAAGAATTTACTTAAACAGAGCATTTAATGCCTCCCATAAAACATTTGAACCATTGAACATTGTTATAAAAATTCTGAATTTTTTTTTATGATTTTAAATTTTAAATAAATGTAAACATCTATTTATAGACAGGAGCAAAGAAGAGGAAAAAAAACTGCTCAGAGATTTTTTTTTTTGCCATTTACTGCAGTTCAGTCAGTCTTTCGCGATATGTATATTGCGCATGTTGATATCGCGATGGCAGAAAATTTGCGATATATTGTGCAGCCCTAGTATTGGAAATGAAAAAGTGGTATCAAACCACCCCTTTTACTAATTAAAATAAAATGGACAAACAAGGTTTTGTCTTGACAGTATCAATATATTGTAAGGCATGTTGCAATCACAAGTATTCTGTCCATAACAGGCATCACTATTCTATTTTATGTCTTGCTCTTACACACACACACACACACACACACACACACACACACATACACATACACATACACATACACATACACATACACATACACATACACATACACATACACATACACACAGTAGCAGCATCAGAATTGGTCTTGGCTCTAGTGTGTGGTAAGTGGCCTGTCAGAATTCAGACTGTAAAAGAGAGCAAGCTGTAAACCTATTAAAACATGAGTAAGTGTGAATGACAGGTTAATGTGGACCATCTGTTTGAACATAATCAGTTAGGTCAACATAAAGCATATACCATGTATTTGCGCACACTTATGTGACCAGGTCAAAATGAGAGGAGGTCTGTTTACGCTCAGCACTGCAGCTGAAGGTGACAATGGAAAGGTATACCGAGTACACACTCTCTGGACGCGCAGTCACAGCTGCTTTGTATCAGACAAGGGTACACCGTAAGAGAAGGCCAAGGATATAAATGCCTGACAGCAATGCAGCTCATTAACTGCAGCCATTCACTGATAACTAACTGAGAAAATATATCTATTTACTGCAGGAGCTGCTCAGCTAGTGTTAAAAAAGAGCTCAAACTAAACATGTTCAGCATCCACTATGCTGTTTTACCAACAGCCCATCAGTACCAGCTCTAAAACCACTGTAGCTTTAAAAAGCTGCTAAGTCTGTATTATTTTCTACTTTCTTTTATTGGTTTTCTATACATTCCATTTTTATGCTTCCAGATTTAGTAATATTTAAATTCTATTCCTGTAAAACACATCGAGTGACCTTTATGTATGATAATAGGCTTCATAAATAAACTTGACAAGTTGGACCCCACACTGTCTGGACCATGAAATGCTGAATTCTACCCTTTAACCACACAAATCCGAACCGAGTACCTCCGCCTGTTTCCCTTCTCACAGCAGAAGCAGGAAAGTAGGCGAGCTCCTCTGGAGGCTGTGTGGTGGTCTCATGATGTCTCATGTGATGCTTTTGTTAACGGTATACACGCCAGTACAGGGATCACCTGAACATCTGGACTACTCAGGGAGAATCTAGGACCTCTCATCACGTTGCTGATAAGTTATGGTAAGTTAAGGCTACCAAGGTTGGACCAACAGCCCCCCAGTCCACCTATCATCAGGTCCCTCATCTCCAATGTGCCATCGGCCTCAAGTTCCGACTGAGCTTCTGCTACTCAAGCAATGACCTTACAGTTCTATGATGACTACATTCGACCAATCAATGGTTGGCACTGTTTTAATATCTTATTATGTGCAGTGGTCTTATGTGCAATATCATGTCCAATAGTCTTACCATGTGAAATATCACTGCTTATATCACCATCTACTTCTGATCTCTATTTTGTGCAATAACAGACTTGGTATAGAGAACAACTCCAAACCACTAGAAAATTACTTAATTTTTATCTATAGTATTTAAACCACAGCATATTAAACAGTCGGCGATACGATACTATCACAATATTTTTGGGTCGATACACTATTATTGCGAATCTTTACATTTTGCAATATAGTGAGTATTTTCATTCAATTCTGTGGTAGGTTGCAATTTATTTCTCCCATATATTACAAAAATGCCATATAAGTCATAAGGAACACATTACTTAGTTCATCTCACTTCTCATTTAATTTCTTTCTGTTTTCCACAGTGACGCAATATACGAATGAGGTCTTGGGCCATTCCATGGACTTCAGATGTTATCAGACGTTAAATACTAAAATAAAAGCACATTAATGTCATTATACAAAAGCAGAAAATGTAATTATATAAAGGTATTTTTTAACATTTCTAATTAAACAGTGTCATGATATATTTCGATGATCAAATCATTATCATGACCGTTAGAATGTCGGAATATTGCCCGAAGTGAAATGTAGTTAAAGTTCTGCCTGATAAACTATCACACTGACCCAAATTCTGGGTCCTTCTAGGTCTTTCTGTCTTTTCCTGCATGAGCTAAATATAAACACTAAGCACCTTTTCTCAAGCTGATTAAGACAAAACTGCCAAATTCAAAGGCTTTTCTCATCGCCTAAAAAAAAAAAATAATTTTGTAGATACAGAAACAACATGGAGGGTTATTATACACTGTGTGAGGCTTATATCACATACAAATCCTTTATCAAAACATTTCGTGCACTAAACCAAAGTTTCTTTACTGTCAAAATCTTAATAAATGTATATTTTAGAAACATAACAAACCACAGTTCAGTGTGGTTCAACATGAAGGACTTTATGCAAGAAATGTTGACAGTTTAAAGCTGAGGCAGATAATTAATTATGGTTAGGTGCACTGTACATGTACACCATGGCATTTCTTAGATGCACTAGTTAATGTCCACTCCCGGGGACCGCATGACACAGTTATTGTGATTTTCACTATATTTTCAGTATCATCACTACTTTTGGGACACTTGTATGCATGCATCATGAAACAGATTCATAACAACACAAAGCATTAAAAAAAATCAGTGTAGCTTACATAAAGGTATTAATTTGTAACTAGATTTTACTATTACTATTTTGCAAGTTACTGAACAGTACAATCAAGCTACAAACCGCAATATAGAGACGGAATGTAGTCTATTTAGACGATACTATGTTCTCTCTGCTTTGGCAGATCGTCAGCACATATATCGTCTTCATGATCTCACATCACCCATCCCTGATGCAAACAGATCAACGTCTACAATAATCAGCAAATTTCAGTTTAAAATATCGATCAAACGCAAATGTCTATTTTTTTAATCACATTGTTACGGTTCCAACAACGTTTCACAACCTTTTACAAACATCTATTCTGTGGCTCCAGTTTGTCACTTTGACAAAAAAATGAACAAGAAATAAATAAAGAAATAAATATGGTGAAGTGCACTGAAAATTATCAAATCAATTATTGTGACATTGCGTTTTGCCATATGGCCCTTAATTTCCTAAAACGGATGTGAGCGCAGCTGAGGGACAGCGATGGAAAGGAGGATGGACTGAGCTCAGCTTCCTCCTTTGGGGATCAGCACAGTTCATCCCTGTCTGCTCTCACATGACCCCTTTAGATGCTAAACTGCACGGCATGGCTGCAGGGCACGGCTGACCCCAGAGCAGCTCAAAAACTCCCAACAGATGCCTGGCATGCTAACCGTATTAAGTGTGCTCTGAAGATTAATGTTGCCACCCAAAAATCCTCAGAGCGACGCAGTGAAAAACATGCAGAAGTGGCAGAGGGGGAGAAGAAAAAGCTGTTCACAGTGGCAAACGATGATGTGCTCAAAAACAAACATGTTACCTCACAGCAGCATCTGATCCTGGCAAATCCTGACACAAAGAGGCCCAAAACAAGACCAAAGATACAGACCTGTGACACTAATTACATTAGACCAGACTCACCATACATAAAGAATGAGAATGAGCAGGATACAGAAGTAGTGCAGGTTTACACAAAGCAACAGGCTCTTAATGCAGTGGTTACAAATGTGATGTAATCTTGTTCTATCTGAGAACACTTGATAAGATCTGTAAAAGTCAGAACTGCAACTTCTGCTCTCACCTCACTGGCTTTCAGAAATGTTGAGGTTGATGTTTCTCTTGCATGTGACATCATGCTTAACGTCTTCAACAGATGGTGCGCGTGAACGTGTGTAGATGTACGATGGTGCGTGTGTAGATTTGCGATGGTGCACGTGAAGGTGTGTCGAGGTCCGATGGTGCGTGTGAAGGTGTGTAGATGTACTATGGTGTGTGTGAAGGTGTGTAGATGTACGATGGTGCGTGTGTAGATGTCCGATGGTGCGCGTGAAGGTGTGTCGATGTCCGATGGTGCGCGTGAAGGTGTGTCGAGGTCCGATGGTGCGCGTGAAGGTGTGTCAAGGTCCGATGGTGCGCGTGAAGGTGTGTCGAGGCCCGATGGTGCGTGTGAAGGTGTGTAGATGTACGATGGTGCGTGTGAAGGTGTGTCGATGTCCGATGTTGCGTGTGAAGGTGTGTAGATGTACGATGGTGCGCATGAAGGCGTGTAGATGTACGATGGTGCGCATGAAGGTATGCAGATGTCCGATGGTGCGCGTGAAGGTGTGTCGAGGTCTGATGGTGCGCGTGAAGGTGTGTCGAGGTCCGATGGTACGCGTGAAGGTGTGTCGAGGTCCGATGGTGCGTGTGAAGGTGTGTAGATGTACGATGGTGCGTGTGAAGGTGTGTCGATGTCCGATGGTGCGTGTGAAGGTGTGTAGATGTACAATGGTGCGCATGAAGGTGTGTAGATGTCCGTTGGTGCGCGTGAAGGTGTGCAGATGTCCGATGGTGTGTGTGTACATGTACGATGGTGTGTGTGTAGATGTCCGATGGTGTTTGTTTAGATCTCCGATGGTGCGCGTGAAGGTGTGCAGATGTACGATGGTGTGCGTGAAGGTGTGTGGATGTACGATGGTCTTGATGGCCTATCAGACCTGGGCTGAAGTGCTAAAAACTACAAACCACCTATTGTCAAATTCCATACGCTGCCCCCAGGATGTCCCATCTCGGCTACTTAAGTCATATCTAACACAGTTTATTTGTAGTCACATGTGACAGTACCCCAGAGCATCTCTGAGGCAATTTGAGCTATGGTACAACATGACATACCATAGCTGATATAGGGTCAACACCATGACTACCTCCCCTCAGTATACTCAGCAGCTCATTTTCCATCTCAGCTGCTAAAGCAACCACCTAACACAGATATATAACAATATATGGGATTGCATCCATGGGTATCATGGTAACCACCTAAAACGAATAGATAGCGATATAGGGGACCATATGTAGGGGTTTACTTGTGGTGGGATCACAGTAACCGTCTAATACTAATTTATAGCAATATATAGGATCACATTCAGGCTAATAATTGCCTAACACTAACACACAGCATTTTAGGGGACCGTACATGGGGTTTACCTAGGATGGGATCATGGTAACCGCCTAGTGGTTAGGGCATTCGCCCTGCGACCAGAAAGTCCGGGTTCGATTCCCGAGACCGCTAGACATCTCTGAGGTACCCTGACCAAGTTACCGTCCCCACACACTGCTCCCCGGCCGCTGTGTTCGTAGCTGCCCCCTGCTTCACTTGGTGAAGGGGTTAAATGCAGAGGTTGAATTTCGTGCTGTTCACACTGTGTGCTGTGGTGTGTTCACGTATGACAAATGGTCACTTTCACTCACCTTTTTTTTTTATATCAAAATGTTGCAATATACAGGATCATATCCCAGGGTTTACCTGGGCTGGGATCACTGAAACTGCCTAAAACCAATATATGGTACCATATGGGATCATTTCCAGGGGTTTATTCAGGCTGGCATCACCGTAACCACCTAACACCAATAGATAGTAATATATAGGAACACCGTAAAGATCCGACACCAAAATATAGTAATATATGAGATCTTACTGGGATTACAGTAACCATCAAAAACCAATATAAATCAATATACGGGATCACAGTCACCATCTAACACCGATTTATAGGAATATCTGGGATCAAAGTAACCATCTAACATCAGTAATAATAATAATAATAATAATATATAGGATCATATACAGGGGTTTACCTGGGCTGGGATCATGGTAACCACCCAATACCAATAAATGACAACATATGGGATCATATTCAGGGGTATATTTAGGTCTGACACCAATATATGGTAATTTATGGGACCATTTTTCCAGGGTTCACTCAGTATGGGATCATGATAACCAAATAACACCAAGATATAGAGGACATAAAGGATCACAGTAACCATCTAACAGTGGCAATGAAGTTCACTGTAATCACCTAACGCTAAAATATGGAAATATATAGGATCACTGTAACCATCTAAAAACAAATTATGGCATTATATGCGATCGTACAATACATATGGCATCATATACAGAGGTTTACTTAGTCTGGAGTCAACAAACCATCTGGATTGCCAGCACAGCTCATTTGTGGTCTGAGGGTATCCTGAACTGCACACCTCCCAGAGCATCCATCATCAGGTTTTAGATATATTCTCCTCGCCTCTAATGTGTCATCTAGGAAATAAGGATCCGGAGCCCCTGAACAGAGAGGTTCGGGGTGGTGTAGAGAGCACTTACCGTCGATGTTCTCCCGGTCACTGATGTGCTGGAGGTTGCAGCCCGTGTCCTCCCGGCTGAGCTCGGGTTCGGGGCGGTAGGGCTCCAGCCTGGAGTGGGCATTCCTCCGGAGCTTCGGACTGGAAGACACGCAGCAGGAGGTCGTGTTCCCCATGGTGTGTGTGTGAGAGAGAGAGAGTATGTATGTGTGTGTATGTATGTATGTATGTATGTATGTATGTATGTATGTATGTGTTTTCTATGTGCAGGCCAGTAGTACAGATCCCTCTCTTCGCTCACCCTGGTGTGGTTCTGAGTGTTGACACCCACCACAGGACAGAGGGGTGTTAGGACAGTCAGATTCCTTCTTTCAGATCCTTATGTCTCGGTGAGCCATGTTAAAAACAACAACAAAAAAGATAATGAATAAATAAAAATAGGAGGAAAAAACACCCCTGGAGCCTCAACCCGTCCAAAAACACGCCAGACAGCTCCCGTGGTCTTCCTCCTCCCGGAAGAGGAGCGGATGCCCGCGGAAAGGGCGCTAAAAGCGCATTTTAAGGCCGTTTTGGTGAAAATTTGCGGAGAATTGTGCAGAAACAGCGCAGCTGTCACTGCGGAGCCGAGCCCTGATCCCTGCAACACCGCGCGGCGTGCTCAGAAAGGTTCCGGAGAGAGTGGGTGGGAACACTTTAGAGGGAACACTTTCCTCTCTTTCCTGTAGGGGGTGTTTGTGTTGATATTTTTATTTATTTATTTGATTTAATTTAAATGTCTCCTTTTTGTCATATTTACAATATCTTTGTTCAGTAACCTGAGGGAGCTTTAATGCATATAATTAAAGTTGCCCTTTTGTAATGTTTTTAACATTTTTTGGTTAAGGGGTGTCTTTGCGTAGTCTGTTAGGGAGATTGGTTGCATTATGTTATAAAATGCAGTGTTTCTGTTTGCTCTATGGCTTTTGTGATACTTTCACAAACATTTTGATCACATTTTTAACAATGCATTTTTATATTATAAAATGCATTGTTAGCCTTTCCCCGAATGATCATTTTTGTTTTTTTTTTTTTTTTTTTTTTTTAAATTTCCTTTTCTTTCTTTATCTTTAAAGTCTCCTTTTTGTGTGTTTTCAACATTTTTGGTAAATGGATGTCCTTCAGCAGCCCATGGGTGAGGGAACCTAAGTGCTTTTCTTTGTGTTTGTGTTTTTATCTCTCTTTTTTTTAAATCGTTTTCATTGTGATTTTATTTCCTTTTCACTCAAACTAGTTACATGTCATTAGACCCCACTAGGTTTTGTTTTGATGTTCCCAAATATGCACTGTATATAATCTGCTAATCATGATTTTGTCTTTGTAATACTGATATTTCACAAGGCTGCAATTTTTAAATGCGCTTCTAATCGTAGCCTTTTCTGATAATCACAGCTCCAGGTGTGTTACTGGGTGTTCTAATGAATTGAGGTCTTGAGGTCATGTAACCCAATCCAGAGGAAAGGAAAATTCAAAATAAGATCACTTCCTTGTCTGGCCTATTTCTTAGATGACAGGGAGGCATAAACCAAAAAGAGTGGAGATCTGAAACCATAACACCCCCACTTTTAGAGAGTTCATATCCAATATTATTTATTGCATTTGATTTTTCCCCTGTTTAGTCCACTTGCTGTCATTCCTTTTACAAACATTTTTACATGAACATCTTCTTCCCTTGGGTTTAAACAGGCTGTGCCTGTTTCCTATATTTAAATATGGAAATATGCTCTGTTTGCCCTAAACTACTCCTCATTGAAAATGCCATCCACATTTAAATACTCTATATAACTTTCTCTGAATGGGTGCTATAGGTTGAATGTGCAGTTGTACTGACCCGTGGTAGCACTTCACGACTTTATGAAAAAAATACCCTCTTATAAACAGTTAATTGGCTCATTTGTTTATTAATGCTTATTACAGATCACAGAATGGATTAATAAGCACTTCTCATCTATCCTTGTAAAGGTTATATGAATGGTTTATTAGTTCATTTGTTTAGGCTTAACAACTAGATCATAAACATCTTCAAAATGATCAACAGCCTAATAAAAGATGATTTAAAAGTGCTGTTTTACTTGATAAATATACAGTAAAGCTGACCGGTGCGTTATTGACTGATTTCTGTTCCCTGCAGCTGGTGATCATGGTGAAATCCCTACTGCGCCCGTTACTGGGGTCCCTGACGGCATGCCTGGCTGTGGGCTGATCTGCAGTGAAAGAGAAGGATCGCTGCTCTGCAGTGAGTTTCCAGTGGAAATCTATGCTAAATCTCACATTACAGACATTTTCCCTCAGCATTTTTCAAGTGTGGCTTTCAAGTCGTAACATCCCTCCGTCCACTGACATGAATTAGAATTAGAATCGCATACATTGGCCAAGTATGTAAGAGAACACATACAACGAATTTGATTCTGGTTGATGGTGTCTCTCAAGCACAGTATAAAACAACAACAATATGAAAAGACACAATGAACAATACACTGAAAATACAATCTGCAGTACAGATATGTAATATGGATTCATATTTATAAGTATAAAGATAAATGTTAACAAATGTTTACGAATTAATGCAACATCAATGTAACAAATTATTTATACATGTAATGTGTTTATGTTATTAATCTAAATATATGTATGAAAATATATATATATATATATATGTACAATCTAAATCTTGTATACAGAAACAATCTAAATCTTGTTTACAGAAAAAACAAGGATTACAGAAGTATTTACCACAGAGTGTACATAAAGATCATGCTCCCTCAACAAGTGATTAAAAATGACACAAGTGATTGACAGCTGAAATCCCAGCCTGTCAGTAAAGAGTCAGTCGGCATTACATAATCTGAGATAATCTGAGATTAGAGGGGTTCTCCATGTAAACAAATGTTGAGCTTTTATTTTAGATTATGTACTAAGATATGATCCGATTGCTTTAACCACATCTGTAAGTCCACTTCTTTCACGACAGCCAATATAAGACTGCTCTCCAGTGGTGAGAAGAAAGCAATGCACACAGAAATTATTTTTGAATTCCAAGCCAGGTCCGAATAGCCTTCACTGCTTCATTATTTTCGCCTCACTGAGCCTGGAATGTTTAACAGCAACAACATAAAATGTTTTGGCTACATAAAGTTAATTGTTCTTGGCTTTCTACTTCTTCTCCAAGGCTTTTAGGACCGAAAAGGCCCTCCTGACACTTCCCATTGCTTTATTTTCAAGGAAAAGCGTCTGCTGTCATGTGGTTTAAGCTGGGAGAGGCGGAGAAGACACATACAGCAGAATTGTATGTTTTGTCACTGAAAAGCAGGTATATGTGCTGTTTTAGGATCAGATTCTGCAGATACAGGTGTGGGATCACAACCACAAAGGTTTTTAGAAATTTCCACCCATATTTTTCCAACCATCTTCTGATATCTAACAGCCTGCAAATAGAAACGGTCATTCGTTCGTTAATTATTTTTAATTCGTTAATTACTTTTACATTCCCAAAATAAGTTTATAGCAAGTACAATTATCCTAGTGTGTGTGTGTGTGTGTGTGTATGTGTGTGTGTGTGTGTGTATGTGTGTGTGTGTGTGTATGTGTGTGTGTGTGTG
>JBBPDC010038615.1:0-29395 GCA_037974485.1 Hemigrammopetersius urotaenia | reverse complement strand
GGAACCAAGAGGGACGACAGAAAGGGGAACTAAAACTCAGGTGAGGTAGATCTAGGGAGACAGGGAGCGGGCGCTGCGACCGTAACAAAAGTGCAATGGAAGGGCGGATATTTAAAAGAAACTGGAGGAGAATGCTGCAGTTTTTAGCAGCTTTTTTTTAAAAAATTATTTATTTAATTATTTTTAATTTTTTTATTACTTTTTACTTTTTAAAGCTACAGTTGGTGCAGATCTGAGACTGATGGGCGGTTGGTTGGACAGCATAGTGGATAAACACAATTTCACCATGGTAGTTTCAACTCTTTCCTAAGTAGCTCCTACTAGAGACCAACCAGGATTATAAACATCAATCATATCAGAGATGTATTTAGTGACTTATGCACAATGAGTGATGCAATGAAATCGATTCTGTATTGAAATAGGAACCACCGCAAGGACCTGAGAACTGAAGAGATTTGAGTTTTTTTGTGGTTTTGGTTAGAACTCTAGCAGCACCGTATCCAGGAACACGGCTGTAGTTGGTGGTCGAAAACGCAGAACGTTTGCGGTGAAGGGTTTCTGTGATGAGGGAGCGGCGTGATGAATCTGTTTTCGACAAGCTCTACGTAACTGCCTCGCTTGAAATGTAGGGATTTCACAATTAGCCACTGCAACCACATTATCACCCAGGATAATCAGTCATTATATTGTTTTGTCCTAATCATACAACTCTGCAATAATTACTTCCGTTATTATTATACTGTTATCTTCTCTGCTGTGTCAAAACAAAACTATCTGTGCTCTCACTCCGAACAGACACCATATTAGAGCTATTATACAATCAGCAATAACATTAAAACTACCTATCTAAATCTTATTGCCCCCCCCCCCCCCCCCACATGCTCCCAAATCAGCTCTGACCTGTTCGAGGTCTGGACTCAGATTTTTTTAACACGTTATTTTTTCTGTGATTTTTTGATCAATGTGAATTCAACACCATCAGTTTATACATATAAAATCTACTTGATGCTCAGTCCGCTTGATGAGTGGTTTGGACCTGTTAAGTATTCTGGACCACACTGATGGAATCCCTAGTGTCATTGGGATTGCTCGGGTGTTGCGGGGATGTAGAGATAAGGCAAACACTGAGAAGGTCAAGCAGTAGTGATGGTGATGGAGGTGTATGTGTGTGTATGTGACTGTGTGTGTGTGTGTGTGTGTGTGTGTGTGTGTATGTCTGTAGAGGAGAACAGGTTCTTTTGGAGGACAGCCAATCACTCTCCTACAGCAGTGACATTGTGAGCTCCTGTAATCCTTTTAGATCTTGCTGACCGTCTACTGACCGGCTCTGGGCAGAAATGAGACTCAATTCTGGACTTTTTGTTTTTAGTTTATGTGGGTAAAACACACACATGTTTACAAAGATTAACATTCACTCACCTTTTGAGCTCAGCACCCCAAGCCAGCTGAGCACAGGACCACCAGTGACCAGATATTATTTGGGGAGTGACCGTCCTCAGCACAGTAGTGACCCAGATATGGCCACTTTAGTGGAAACATCTACCTTGTTCTTACACTCACTGGCCATTTTAATAGAAACACCAACCTTGGACCACTCATGGGCCACTTTATTGGAAACACTGACCATTATAGGTTTACCACCACTCTTAGCCCAGTAACTCTGACCAGTGGCATCATACTGTGTGTGTGTGTGTGTGTGTGTGTGTGTGTGTGTGTGTGTGTGTGGTGCTAGGATGATTATATCACTGTTAGGTTTAGAGGGGTCCACCACCAAACATTCCCTGCTCTGTGGTCAGAAACTGAGCGCTGATGCGGGATGAGCAAGTACCTGTCTGACTGTCCTGAAGATGCCACTCTATCTGGGTACCTGAGTCTTAAGCATTTGGATCATGGTATTAACATGGTACATGGTATTAACAGTGGATGTAAAAGCCATTAACTTCTTTTTCACATTTGAGTCGTTTAACCTTGATTGCAACACTCAATTCTGGGCTATAAAAGAACAAGTAGCCTTGGTTAATGCGTTTCTTAACGTGTCCATATCACAGATACATGCTTTTTTAAACCGTTCAACACCAAGTTTGTACAGTTAATAAATATTAAAGGTCCCACATGATGAAAAGTCCCTGAACCTGACCAGTTTCAGAGGAATATTTTTTTTGTTAAGTTGCAGTGACCTATGTATGAATTATTTAAGCATAAGAAAGCATCTCACTTAAGTCCTGAACCAGTGAAAAAACGGGTGCAGACAGTTCCAAATGATCAGGTGGTGATCAGTATACTGGTGATGTTCAATGTTGTGTGTAATACAATGATAACTTCTATTGTGCAAACTATTTCTTCCCACTTCATTCATTTGAATCTACTCAATATGCCGTAGATAAGACAGTTTGGTGGGTCAAGTCTATTGCGCACTACTGTAGATTTGGAAATCAGAGAGAGCGCAGAGCAGAGAGCGTCTGAGAGACGAGACGAGACGGGGAGAAGTAAATGCGAGTTGACCTTGTGGGTTTTGTTTCTTGTCTTCCGGCGCCGGCTTGTAAACGTCTGTTCGGTTTCACATTAACGGAAATGTCTGTTCGGTCAAAGGCCTTTTTAATATTACACCCAGAGAGGAGACGAAATGGGCACTAAAGGGCTAAGATACAAGTGGCTTTCTGAAGGATGAGAGAGAGAGAGAGAGAGAGAGAGAGAGAGAGAGAGAGAGAATGAGTGAGGGAGAGAAAAGAGCCACGATTAGTCAGGAGTGTAATAGCTGTCTGAAATGGGTGTATTTTTATCCCGCAGCACAACTTGCAGCCGCTGCGCAGGAAAAGGTGCAGAGTTCAGTCCATTTACAGCATTGGAAGAAAAAAAAAGCACTTGGAAAACAAGAGGTTCACTGACGGAGGAACGGAACTATTACACCCACGTTACACAACACCACGAGTCACACAATGCTCCATTTAACCTGTCGCCAAGAGTCATAATTTTGTTTCAGCTGGAGATTTACAGCACTTTAATTTCTTCATATTTTGCTGCCAAAGATCCAGACTTTCTTGTATTTTAATGTAGGAACATTAAGGAACAGTTCTCTAGCCTGAAGGACTTACAAAGCCTCTCATTTTCAGTTCAGTCCCTGAATCTGACCAGTTTCAGAAGAATGTTTTTGTTTGTTAAGCCACACAGTGACCTATGTTTGAATCATTCAGACAGAGCAAAGCACATCCAACTTAAGGCTTTAATCAGTGAAGGAACAGGTGCAGATGATTCCAGATGATCAGGTGGTGATCAGTATACTGGTGATGCTGAATGCTGATTGGTTGGAACTGCTTTATCTAGGCACCTTGTATCTTTATGCACTTTGACAGACAGATAGTATTTTTGCACTCACAGAGTGATTCAAAGCAAAAATATAAATATAATATAAATATAAAGAAATGAGGGGGGCTAAATATTTTAATTTATAATTATAAAATTAAACAGGATGAATTAAACAGGATGTTTCTGTTACAGTACCTTGTAAATTAGCTCTTTTCTAATTAGCTGCCCAGTATTGCACTCACTCAGACAACAGCACGGGTCTGAAGTTTTGTTGAAGGAGCAGACGTTATGATAGATTTTGTATTAAATATGACCTGAGAACATTTCAGATCCATTGTGATAGTTTTAAATGATGTCTGATTCCATCCACCACAATAATAAAGAAATCAGAGTATGTAAGTTTCTCTAGTTTCTCCATAAAGTGATGATGGACTCTGCATCAAAAGAATGATATGACAACATTTCAACAGGCAAAATATCCACAGTGATGTCTGTTTTTTTCCCAAAGACGTCTGGTTCCATTCACCACCACTGTAAAGAAATCAGAGTATGTGATTTTTTCTAAAGTGAACAATTTCACTCTAAATCACTGAATTATGGGGGAAGTTGGTGGGGTTTTCCTTCAATGGCTTTCTTTAGGGCTTGAAAGCCTCTGTTCGCTGTACAGTTTGTGGGCCAGAAAGTGTAACAGGCTTTGTATCGCCTCTAGGCGCCACCGCAGAGACGTGACCTGTGACTTCTGCTGTCAAACATAATTACAGAACGTGGGCCCTCTCAAGGGAGCTGGTGGAGCTCGAAGCAAACAAAAAAATGAAGCTGCGTTTGTTTCGGAAGTGGCATATGCAGAGCCGAGGGCGTTTCCCCTCAGTTCATCCACCCATTAGACCCACAGCACCAGAACACATGTCCCGTGCAGACAAGCGCCCCCTGGCCAGTTGCTTTCCACGGGACCTTAAAGCCTATAGTCCATGCTGCAGTTTATTTGGACCAAATGTTTTAAATGCTGCTTACTTTTAGACCCCCAGAGGACCCTCTTGGCAGTGGAGTGTGCAGAAGGCCTGTGCAGAGCCTTCTATAACTCTTTTATATGTCATGTTACTCTTATTACTATTTAAAACATAATGGCATGTATAATTAATTATAATTACGCTGCCAAACATTTTTGCATGCAGTGAGATTGTATACATTTGCATGTTACTTAATGTTGACTAAAATGCACTCTTTGTGTATTTGTGTATCTTAAATATACTCTATAATCATAATTTGATTTCCCTTATTAGCCAGAAAATGTCATTTTTATTCATCACTATTGACTTATAATTATAATATAATTATTATATAACTATAATTATAACTGAAGGTTAGATATTTAACAAGCTTTTAAATGATCGTATGAGACAGTTAACATTTGAAGTAAAAGTAAAAATAAAAAAGGAGGGATGGCTCAAGGCTTTTTGTAGAATACTGTATAAGAGAGGTGTCTCTAATAAAGTGGCCTGTTAATGTTGGTTTTCTCTGTCTGTCTTCATAATGATGTATATAAATCCCCCAAAACACTTTGCTTTGAATAAAAATAATAATTCTGTCTCTTCTTCTTTGATTGGTTCTACAGATTTCGTCCTTTGGTTCTCTTTTTCCTATCTGGATTTTTTCAGTTTTTTATCTACTGGTCCACATACCGAAGGACAGACCCTTTTCACAGCTGTAGAAAATCTTATGAAATAGAGTATTGGGGGGTGTGGCCCCCCTGCCAAGCTGGTCAATTTTGTAGAGTGCTTTGACTGAAAAGCGTTTCAGTAAATGAAAGAGAAAATCTGTTTATCGATACAATTTACCATAGTATACATGCATATGTATGTATGTATGTATGTATGTATGTATGTATGTATGTATGTATGTATGTATGTATGTATGTATGCATGTATGTATGTATGTATGTATGTATGTATCTATCTATCTATCTATCTATTTGTGTATTTGTATTATATTTAATTTTTTTATATTATTATATTATATTGTATGCTCTACCATAGTGACCTGTACACACACGGCTGAGTTTATCCTATTGTACCTTATTTTTCTTTTATTTTCTTCTTGATAAAAAGATTTTATCTTGTGCAGACATCACAACATCAGCCCATAGAGACACTTAATAGGCCTACAGAATTCAGTACAGCAGGACAGCGCTTTCAGATCATTCAGAGAGAGAGAGAGAGAGAGAGAGAGAGAGAGAGATAGAGGGACAAGGGCAGAAGGGAGATACAGAATGAGAAGAAAGAAAGAAAGAAAGAAAGAGAGAAGGAGTAAGGGAATGAGAGAGAGGAGAGGAAGAAACAGAGAGAGGGAATAGGGGAGAGAACCAGAGAGAGAATTTGAAGGAAAGAAAAGAGGGCAGGAGGGAGATATAGAATGGGAAGGATGAGAAAAAGAAATGGAGAGATAGATAAAGAGGTAGAGAATGAGAGGTGAGAGAAAGAGGGAAAACAGCAGGGGGAGAGAGACAGAGTGAGAAGTGAGAGAGGGAAAAGGAAAGGGAGAGATATACTGTAGAATGAGAGAGGGGGAGAGAAGGGTAGAGAGAAAGAAAGAAAAGAAGATTCAGAAAAATGTTAAAAAAATGTAGAGATGGAATCTGTTATGGATCTGAGGACACGTGCGCATGTGTGTGTGTGTGTGTGTGTGTGTGTGTGTGTGTGTGTGTGTGGGTTTGTGTGTGGGTGTGTGAATATGGATGAATTTACACACACACACACACTGTGAACTGCTGTGTGTGTTTGTGTGTGTGTGTGTGTGTGTGTGTGTGTGAATGTGTGTGTATGTGTTGTTATGTAACTGTGTCTGCTTTAGTTCAGTCACACTGACTCGCTGAGACATTCGTGTGTGTGTTTTTTTGCGCGCAGATACACTCCGCTTTCTCCCTGTCGTTTCTGTGCTCTTGTCCTTGTCCCTCGCTGCCTTTCCTTCCCCTCTCTGTCCTCCCGTCTCCACCTTTCCTTTTTTGTCCTCTTCTGTCTTCTGTATCTGTTTGATCTGCCTCCTGATCAGTGGCTACATTTAGGCTGGACCGATGTGCTGTTATTGCGATACAGTCTTATACAGTCGATATATACAGTCGATACAGTATTAAAGGGCTCATATGCAACATTTTTCATATATTTTACCCCAGCGATCCTCCACTATATGGGTTTGTATCCCTACAACACACTTTTACACATTAATTTCCCAACTTCTCTTTATTCCTTAAATAAAGTAATAATATTGTTACTGTGCCTTTAAGACAAATGTTACTGTGCCTTTAAGATTTGAGTAAATAAATCTGTCCTGATTGGCTGCACTGAGTGGGCCCTTATTTGAAGAGTAGTCCGGGCAGAAACACTCCTGATAACTTCAGTGTGAACGGTTAGAGTTAAACTGCTGCAGGCTAAATAGACATCACAAAAATGAGTTGGATCACGTGTGTTGGCTCCTGCTCTTTACAGGTTTTGGGGTTAATTGTGAGTGGCTTGTTGAAATTCTGCTGTTCATATGAATTTTTTAAATAAGAATGAGAACTTCAATCAGCAATGCACTTTATCTAACTTTTTTTGTTTAGTATGTGTGTGTGTGTGTGTGTGTGTGTTTGCAAACGTCTTGATCTACTGTCTTGTATTTTTAATGTAGTCTTGATTTCTCCAGGCTTCCTGAAGGACTCCTGAATGACCTTCAGTTCCTCAAGCTGACCTGTTTCAGAGGAATGTTTTTTGTTCCCCACACACTGCTCCCCAGGTGCTGTGGTCCTGCCTGCTTCACTGAGTGTTACTTGCAGATAACAATTTTGTGCTGTTCACACTGTGTGGTGTGTTCCTGTATGAAAAATGGTCACTGAACCAGAGAAGAAACAGGTGCAGATGATCCCAGATGATCAGGCGGGTGATCAGTATACTGGTGGTGCTGAATTTCTTGCAGTTAATGTACTCAATATGCTAAAGATAAAATTTTGACAGGCAGACATTTTGAGAGGGGGGGGGGCTCAAGACTTTTGCACAGTAGTGAGTGTGTTTCAGCAATTGAAGTTATGTCCACAGTAATGGACAGTAATTTTGATTCAAATTAACTGACAAAAAGTATAAAGGAAAAAAAATTCATCAATAGATATCAATGCTATTCATCATTTTTGGCCCCTAAAATTGTGTCAGTGGTGTATTCCTCAGCGACCAGGCACTAATTTTACTGCACGTTTAGCATTTTATCTGCACAGTGTGCGTTTTTTTCCTCCATTCGCTCTCATTACACCCGATTAAAAATCCTAATTACAGATGGAGTAATCAGACATTATGTAATGAAACAGTGTGGAGGTGGAGACTAAGAGTGGAGGGAGTGAGGATATGTATGAGGTCCAGAACAAGGGCAGAAAAAAAACGCAACTAAACCAAAATAAGGAGAACGAAGGCCAGAAACAGAAATAATAAAACAGAGAGAGAGAAAATCATAGAGCTGAAAGCCAGAGGCGAACAACATCTCTGCTTTCAGAAACAAGAGCTTTTTATGGGATGTGGAGAGAGAGCGCAAAGGAGAGAGAGTGGGAGAGAGAGAGTAAAGGGGAAGAAAGGAGGAGAGAGAGTAAGAATGAAATGGAAGAGACAGAGAGAGAAGGAGAGAGAGAGTAAAGGAGAAGAAAGGAGGAGAGAGTAAGAACAAGGGGGGGGGGGTAATGTAAAGGGTAAGAAAGAGGAGAGAGAGAGACGGGGGAGAGATATGAAGTAAAGGGCCAGGAGAGAGAAAGAAAGGGAGGCAGGAGAAAGAGAGAGAAGAGGAGATAGAGAATTGGGAGAGAGAAAAGTACAATGGGAGTAAAGGGAAATGAGAGAGTAAGAAAGAAAGGAAAAGGGGGATGGAGAGAGTCAGATGAAAGGGAAAGGAGAGAGTAAGAAAGTAAGGGAAGAGACACAATGGGGGAGAGAGAGAAGTGGAGAGAGACAGGTAAAGGGAAAGGAGAGAGAATGAAAGAAAGAAGAGTGAGAGATGGAGGAAAAGAGGAGAGAAATGTAGAGAGTGACAGAGAACGGACAGAGTAAAAGAAAGAGAGACACTAGTCTTTGAAACCAAGAAGTGGTGGAGGCCTGGGTGGTCCTCTGAGGCTGTGCATGAAAGCAGATAGAAGAAGGGTAGAGAGATGGAAGAGCGGGTGGGTTTTAGAGGGGCAGAGATGGGTTGCCATGCATTTATTTATGAGAGAAAGAGGAATGAAGAGCCCTTTTGTACTGTTTGCTTTCGGCTGGTTGTGTGTGGCAGTTCCTCTCTCCAGGCTCCGCCCGCAAATGTCTTTTACAGAATCCTGCCTACCGAACAGCCAACCAGGAAAGAGATCATTTACATATGTGATGCTTAGCTGTTCAGCCCAGTACTACAGTGTGATGTCCAGTTTTCTAGAGATTAGGTTGAACTTCTGTAGAAAGCAACTCCATATTCAGCTCTATAGAGACTCTCTGTAAGCATTTGGTGCCACAATAGCGAATGCGATTATGGTGGCAGGCGAAGCGCTTAGCTACACGCAGTAATCCCAGGCTGGAAAATATAGAAGGAGGGATGGGAATGGGAAAAAATGGAAGATGAAGTTGTCATTACTGGTGTGAAAGCTGGGATTACTGGCTGAACACATTAGTTGCTCCCAACAGACTCACATTCTCATTCAAAATCACTCCAAATGACTCTGCAGGTGCTGAAAGCACGAGCGAAAGATGGGGAGAAAGGAAGGTGAGAATAATGAAGGGTTTGGGAAGTGAGTGAGCGAAACAGCCTGGGAGAGAAGAACCTGCCTTGAATTTGGGAGCGAATTCCCAAACAGCACCAAATATCAGCCTGGGAATGACAGACCCTGATGGATTTTTCATATTTAATAATTATTGCTATAACCTTTTTCTTCATATTTAGGTTCACTAGGTCCTGACCTGCAGTAGTGAATGTAAGAAGGGGAGAGTAAGGATGAGGCAATAAAACTTACTGGAACTGGCATTTGCATTTACATTTACAGTCACTGAAGTAATGCACACATTTAATAAATTCTGTAGTTTCTACACTGCACTACCTGCACCCTCATCACTGGCCAATTACTATACAATTACTATACTATAATTACTATACTATATTACTATATTGTTTGTATTGTATGCTTGTCAATTGGTGCTATTCCACTGGCACAAGGAACCACACTGTACCGCCAACAAATGTTTTTCCATTACAAATAAAGCGGCCCGTACCTGTGCAGCTAAACGGCAGGCACAAAAGTTTGCTGAAGCTGAGCTGACTGCATCATTCAGCCATTGTTTGGATTGTCTTGGAAAGAGGAGTTTAAAACTAAGTACAAGTACCACTATCTGGGCCGAAGCTACATTTCACTGCGAGTTTTAATGATGCTAACACATTTATATTTCATTCTGGGAGAAGCGTGAAGGTGAACCAGGACAAGTTAGCTGGGTCAGGTTTTCATCAAATGGCAAAACAATTCTAAAAACAAGTCGGCTCAGGAATAAACAATCATCTCTGGCATGATGTGGTGTGGCACACTACAATGCACCTACACCACACCCACACCACACCACACCCACACAACACCACACCACACTCCACCCACACCACACCCCACCCACACCATGCCACAGCACACTCACCACTGGGGCAAGACTCTGCACTCATGAACGGTTCTTAGCAGAATAAATGGTCTTTTTAATTTGAGAGACAAAAAAAACTGTTAAAGGACTGTGTACTGTATGATGTGATAAAATGTAAAGAGGAAGGAAGTAGTAACTGTCTGCGTTGTGTTGAAAGCTGACAGATGTGTACACAGGTGTTTGTACCCTAATGGAGGAATAACACACAGGGGGGGAAAAACACACACACACACACACACACACACACACACACACACACACACACACACATTGAGAAATAAAAAAAAATGGGAACAGATGGTGAGACAACTATTCTCAGACAGACTGTCAAGGCAGGCCAAAACTTAACAATCTAAGAGAAAGTAGAATACTCAACACACACACACACACACACACACACAAACTTTACCAGAAACAACTCTCTTCTCTTCTGTTGTCTTTGATTCTCCTCTATTATCTCATGTTTTATTCTCTGCTCTTCTATACTCCCGTCTTTTATTTTCTTCTATATTCTCTTCTCTTTTGTCATCTCTTCTACCCTCTGCTGTTCTCTTCCATCCTCTCATCCTTTATTCTCTCCTTTTCTCTTCTCGACTCTTCTGATGACATTGTAGAGGAACCACGCACACAGCATCTTCACAGTCGCTAACTGTTCATCAAGGTGGAGCTACAAGGGGGTGTTTCTGATAAAGTGGCAGCCTACAATTTTGGCACGCTGGTGAGAAATCTCCCATATCAGTGCACTCCTGTCCTCATTAGAGACAAACAGAGTTGTCCTGGTCACCCAGCTGCGCTCGTTCACTGCTTAACCAGCAGCTGTTAACTCTCCTAAACTCTGTTCCAATTCATTAAATAAACAAGCTGGACCGCCCACACACACACACACACAGACGCTCTCTTTCACACACACATTAACTTAAACATCAACAAACAGAAATAATTTGACCGAAAGTTGCATTGGAGTTGCAACACATGCACAGACACTCTCTCACACACACACACAAACAGAAATAGTTTGACCTAAAGTTGCATTGGAGTTGCAACACACGCACACATACACACACACACACACACACACACAGACTGTCTAGCCGGAGGGCGCCTCAGTAACTGCTTCATCTTCAAAAATGCTCACAGATGAAAGAGAATAGAGGATGTTGACGTAGAGTTTTCGGACATTCACTCCCTGTTACTCCTTATCTACTCCTTTTAATCTCCTCTCCTCCTTCCTTTCTCTGCTCTTCTCTTCTCTTGTCTTCCTCCTCCTCTCCCTCTTCCTCTTCTCTCTACTTTTCTCTCCTCTTCCTCTTCTCTTCTCTCTACTCTTCTCTTTTGTTCCTGTTTTCTGCTCTTCTCTGCTCTTCCCTTCTCGTCTCTTCATCCTCTCTTCTTATCTCTTCTCTTTTTCTTCCTCTTCCCTTCTCTTCTCCTCTTCTCTGGCCTCCCTCTTCCTCTCATCTTCTCTTCCTTTTCTCCTCTATCTACTCTTCTCTTTCTTATCTCTTCTTTTCATTTCTCTTCTCTTCCTGTTCTCTGCTCTTTTCTGCTCTTCCCTTCTTGTCTCTCCCCCTTTTCTCTTCTTATTTCTTCTCTTCTTATCTCTTCTCCTCTCTTCTGTTGTCTTTCTCATCTCTCCTCTTCTCGTGTTTCCTTCCCTTCTTCTCTTTTCTTGCCTTTTTTCATCTTTTAATTCTTTTTCAAATTTATTTATCTTATTGTCTTTTCTCACCTTGTCTCATCTTATGCCTTCTCTTCTTGTCTCATCTCGCCTTGTGTCTTTTCACCCCCCCCCATTCTTTTACGTTCTTCTTCTGCTTTTGTGTTGTCCTCTCATCTCATTTTGCCTTTTCTTCTGTGCTTTGCTTTTGTCACAGAATTCCATGGTTTCTTTGCTTTTCTCTATTATTAACAAAGAAAATGGCACGATGGCTGAAAGGTGCATAAAGTCAAAGACGTGATCATAATCATCTGATTATCCCTGGTCAGCTGTGGATCCCTAAGCCAGGGGCCGGGGCCTCAGGAGCCTCAGGGACAGGTACCGGGGCCAGAGCCACGGCTTCAGGAACAGGGGCCACAGTAGGAATTGGAGCCTCAGTAACAGGGGCTTCAGGAGTGCAGCTAGCTGGAGTCTCTGAAGTGCAGCTGACTGGAGCCATTGTGAAGCTGCGAACTGGTGCCACTGGGACTGGAGGCTGATGCTGCCGTGGGGCCGGTGTGGGAGGCTGAAGACATCTTGGAGCTGGAACGGGAGGCTGAAGCCGTCTGGGACCTGGCACGGGAGACTGAGGCTGCTGTGGGGCTAACGTGAGAGGCTGTAGCCATCTTGGGGCTGGCACTGGAGGCAGAGGCAGCTGTGGGACCAGTGTGAGAGGCTGTTGCACAGCCAGCGTGGGAGGCTGGAGCCGTCTGGGTGCTGGGACAAGAGCCGCACATACCCTCTTGGGGGCCAGAGCTTCTTGGCCAAGCAACGTGATGCTTGACTCAGCAGCGAAGCTCCTTGGCTCTGGAAGGTAGCTTCAATGCCCCACTGGACCTCGGTGGACCACGAGTTTGTCTGCGTAGCCTCTGCTAGCTGCTGGCTAGGCTAAGTTGTTCCTTTGGCCTGCTTCAGGGCTTGGAAGCCAGAGGTGGCTGCGAGTGAGGCATGCTGGTTGAGGCAAGTCGGGTGCGAGTCTGGGTGGGGGAGTCCTGGAGAAAGTTGTGGACCTCTCGGGCAGCCGGGCAGTGGAGTGGAGTCGGTGGCGTCGGGAACCACTTTCTTCTCTCTACTCTTTTTTAGGACCGGAGTGTTTAAGTTCTGCGGTTTGTTTTGCTATTAGTGCTAAATGAGTCTTACAGAGAAATGAATACAACCAGTCCCCCTAAATACATCCCCCCAACACACATACACACACACATACACACAAGTAACACACACATAATTCATGCGTCTCTCAGTTCGTTGCACACTGGAGTGTACTGTTTAATTATAGAGGGAGGGAGAGAGGTGATAGAGAGCCATGAGAGGGGAAAGAGAGAAAGTATTTAACATTACCAGGCTTCGTGTGTGTGTGTGTGTGTGTGTGTGTGTGTATCCAGCGGCTGGTCTTCTTCATTTATGAATAGGCTTTGAATTATTGAAGGAAACTCCCAGATGATTTTATATGGACTCTCCAATCACAAGATGACAGATAGAATTCCATAAGGACACACACACACATATGTGCGCTTACATGCACACACACGGTGCAGTTAAGCCCATCATCTGTTTGAAAGACTGATCAATAATGACAGCGTTATTTTTAGTTTATTATTTATTATTTTATTACTCATTATTATTCTGATGGTATTTGACAGGGTTTAAAGGGGAAACTTGGATGACGACTTCTGGGGTAAATGATCGGCTGGGACATTTTTGGCATATGAAGTCAGAAGTTATTTATAAAACTGTAAGTATTGTTCTGTGCAAAAGTTTTGGAGCACTGTGAGTGGACTGTAGCTTGCTCAAGGATACCGCAGTGATGCCACTGGCAGTCCTGTGATTTGAACTCTGATCACAGGGGCAGCTCCCTAACCACCAGACCCCCAGTCGCCACTTGAGGACTCTTACATTTCTTAAAACACTTCTTTACAGACATTTAAGACACTAAGTGTCTTTGAGGATAGTTCTCCAGGTTTCTTGAAGGAAAGATAATGCTGATAAATGAAGCCGTTGCCAGTCCAACGCTTTCTAGATGGTATGACTTCTGACATTTGAATCTTGGTTTCTTTTAGTGGTTCTTCTTCATGCTCTTGGGTGGCTTCTTCAATTGATCCCTGATTTCTTTGAGTTGTTCTTAATGCTTTTCTATTCAGTGTTTGTTTCTTTGAGAAATCGTTCTTCGTATACCGTGTGTTCTTCCACCGTCTGCAACCTAATTAGTTATAAGAGACAGTATCGAAACGTTGCATGTCGAGACTGTTGTAGCTCGAGGACCCTCTGTATGTGTAATACACATGCATGATACACCTATCACTGAAATCAAGAAGACTTATATGGTCATCTAAGTCCTGTTTTTATGCAATAAATTATTCCAGAGAAATCGTGTGTGCAAAAGAGAGTACATTTAAAAGGGTTTCCCACAAAAAACACACTGATGAAACTCCATAAAACATCCATGTTATTTACTTTAGGCACAAATAAAGTGTGCGTTCACTTCCACAACGGTCTACACACTTGTCGTTGGATTCAGGGAAATTTTAGTTTTGGAATAAAATGTATTAATTCTTCACCAATTATTTAAGGAAAAGTTTTAGCTCAATTCTCCACCAGAATCAGTTTAGGCTGATTCACCCTTATATTCATCAATTCATTGGTTAATTATCTATGATTAATTTATTATTTATCAATAAATATATTATAATCTCAAGCAGGGTTTATTAAGTATCAGCATGAACTGTTCATCCAGCAAACTAGTTCAGGCGAGATACAGCAATTAACCTTATAAAACTCTTCTTAATTGTGCTGTTAAAAGAGTTTTACTTGAAATAGGGCAGTTAGGGATCAATTTGATTATTACTATTAAATTTAAGAGCACAGAAGAAGAAGTGACTTCACTTTTCTGACAAGAAGCTGAAATACTGGTCACACTTTTATTTACAACATTTATTTACACGAGACAAACACAAAAACAAAGGAATGAGATGGTGTGATAATGGTTCTGAACAGTTACTGAAAATCCTGGAACAGCGAGCTTCATGAACAATTCAACTCAGTGATTAAGGTTAGCGGATATGTCAATTCTTGCACCAAGTTATCAAATTTTAGAAGACGGTATACTTATTGATTGATTTGGAGTCTCAGGAGAATTGGAGTTGAGAGTTTCAGAAGAGTTGAAGTAATTGTTCAGAATTTGGCGCTGTCTAGGAGCTGAAGATGATGTTGCAGTTCTTGAAAGTTCCTGCTCTGCTCCTCACTGCTGCTCTTGGGATGATGAAGATTGGAGCATCCTTGAAGTTTCAGAGTGTGGGTGAAGCTTGGAGAGTTGTTGATCTTGGGGTTTCAGAGGTGAATGAAGCAGTGGAGCGGACGGCTGGTTGTGAAGTCCGGACCAATGTTCTTGCTTATTCAAACCAAACTTTAAAATACCTGAATATGTTCAGGCAATGTTGTTACAATTCTCTTTAGTAATCAAGCAATTCCCATCCTTATACATGTTCAGAAATTTAAGTTTAAGTTCAAATCAATGAAATATCTCTGGCCCTTTGTCTGTGTCAAAGCACATGGCCGGAGTCATTCATGTCGTTCATGACTTTCTTTAAGGAGCTGCCTAGATTTCTCTAGAGACAGAGGTCTGTGAAATGCCTACTTTGGAGGGAAAAAGAGGATGCGCTTGTGTCCATTTCATGAATCAGAATTTCTCTGATCCTACAAGTGTAACAAATTTGTCATCATTTTTACCACTGTCTTAATACCACTGTTTTATCACTGTCTTTCTGTATAATACATATATATTTATTTTCATTCTGTTGCTTTATTATGTTTTTATAATGCTGGTGTGTCATACGTTTGTAACTGGAAAGTGTTTGACTGCATTCTAGAGGTCATCTGATCAGGAACATCTCTGGGGCAGACTGCAGCAGTAATAATGATACCAAAGAAGGTCCAATTCAAATTCTGTCTGGAAATAAGCACATGTTTTTATATTGTAATAAGCCATAAAATGGCTTGGAAAAATATAAACCACAATAGCTATGGACCTTTACCCCACACATTTCTAAAGTTAAATCTCTACTGAACAGCATTGTCTTGTAGAACTAAAAGAAAAAAACGCACAAATTCACTGCAGTTAAGTGAGAAACAGTGTAAGAAGTTAAAGGCACCGTTTACGTGTGGTTCTGAAGGAGAAATGGGGTGAAGGAGATTGACGTGAGATCTGCTCATGATGGAGGCTGGATGTGTGTTTGCCCCACTGTTGGGCAGTGATGAGGAATATTACATGCTTTGTAAACCATATAAACACACTGCTATAGTCACACTGTCTTACGTGTGTTCTTGATCGCGATTGGCCCGTCAGCTGTCAGGTCACAGAAGAGCAAGTTCCTGCTGTAAGCTTTCATTTCATGTCATTACTGTGGGTGACCTCGTGGCTGTGTGTTTTCATGCCTGAGCGGCAACACTGTAGTGAGATAAATTGCTTTTTTAACCTGAGATCGCCTGCATCCCCTCCAGCGTCACTTTTACGGTTTGCTTAATTATCGCAATTTTCACCAAAACGTGTAGAGAAACTGTATGGAAGGTGTTAGTTTATGAGCAGAAGAGGATGATCCGAGTATTTGTGTGTACAGGCAGAAAAACCTAAACCTGTGGAGACAGGAATGTAAAACAGAAGAGTTTAACCCTGTTTAACCCTTACAACCCACAATTTTTATGAACAGATTTACTATATTTTGGCTTTAACAAGACAACATTTTTCAAAATTTTCATCGTTTTTAACGTTCCAAACAGCATGAAGTTTTTGTTTATTTAAGGTTTGAGATCTCCATTCAACGTACAATCACGAAAACTTCCTGTTATGTCCTGGTAGGTGGCCACTACGTTAGAATAGGGGCTTTTGTTTTGAAGAGTGGGTTTTTTATGTTATTAGTCACAGCTGGGGTTGTGTTAAGTACTTGTGTTTGTTCATGGGGTTTGGGGGTTTAGTATTTAAGTTTGTTTCTGGTGGACCTCAGTGTCGGTCCACCATCGTCGTGGCTCGTATCAGCGTTATTCAGAATCTCCTTTGGTTTGATCGTGTTGGCCCTCATGCCTTGGTTTTTGTTTGGTTTTCATCAATAAAGAAAAAACACGCTGATTTCGACTGGTGTGAGTGTGCCTGCCATTAGTGTCTGGAGAAGGAGACTGGACGTGACACTGACTACATCCTCATGTCACTTCATTTTAAGAACAATGTCTGGTAGATCAACCAGCCCCAGGATTATTATCTAGAACTAATTACCTAGAACTACAACGGACTCCAACATCCACAGTAACTAGATCTAATTATCACCTTCTTTTTCTGGCTGATATTTGAGTGGTGAATTATAGCTCAGACCTCATATGGACTCGAGCAGCTGCTATGAGTCACTGTGAATTGCGCCACCCCCCGCCCCCCCCCACCCCACTGTTAAAATGACCATCACTTAAATAAACCAGATATTTATCATATAATAGGCCCTCTCTGGAGGGATTAAGCTCTACTGAACATCTAAGGGATGAGTAGGAGGGATAAAAGTCCACTGAACATATTAGGGATGCTTTGGAGGGATGACGCTCTATTGAAGATCTTAGGGATGAGTTGGGGTGATGAAACTGTAGTGAACATCTTAGGGAGAAGTTGGAGAGTTGAATCTAACTTGAACGCCAATGGAATGAGTTTGAGTAATGAAGCTCTGTTGAACACCATTGGGATGAGTTTCATTGACATTCCTGGAGATCTGCAACATTTAGAGTTCAGATTCTGGCTCTAATATGTAGATGTACTGTATTTGAATGCTTTTGTTAAAATAAATATTTGATTAAGGTTGACACTAAATTAGGGCTGTAGATCTACAAGACAAGGAGTTGTGGCCTATCCTCCTTTGGAACATCTAAGGGATATGTTAATGTGATGAAGCTCCATTGGAACACCTTTGAGCTCAATTAGAGGGAGATCTACCATCTTGCAGAGTTTAGATCCCAGCTCTGATCTTTAAATGTCCCTGAAGACCTTCAGTATCTGGTTCAGTTCTATAATATTAAAGCTAAATTATTCAGGGCTGTAGGACCAGTGGTGACTCCTCCTCAACTGGAACATTTCTGGCTTTTAGTGATGCTCAGTTGAGCTCCTTTAGGATGAGAAAAACTTGGGTTTTAATACTCTTACTTTCAGAAGAAATGTTTGATGGGCAGGTGTTTCCCAGTTTCCCAATCCCAAGATTAAACTTAAAATCAGATTGTAATACATTTTCAGTAGTGATTCAGTGAAATTACAATTTAGTCCAAGACTAGGCTTAATCCATGTCCAGGAAAGTGGCTCAGTGTTCATTCATTTGTGATCTGAGCTGCTTATCCTAAGGAGGACTGAGTTGGAACCTATCCCAGCACAATTAGGGTGAAAGGTGGAGAAACCAGTCCAAGGCAGAGCAGGCAGTTTCCTGTCCAGACATACATTCACACTTATGGGCAATATAGAATCTCCAGGTCACCTTTAGTATGGAGCTAGAGCCAGTTACATTGTGTATGACTGTTCCCACCCTTTATACAAATTCTTCTTTTTTCAACCATTTGGCAAACAGTAACAAAGCTTCCACTCTGATTCTAAAAGGCAGGGCTACAGTTTCATACCGCAACCCATCAGAACTCTGAATGCACGTAAATGTTCAGGCCCTGCCTGACCAAGTACACTCCAGTGAAATACCTCACTTGTATTCACTTCTTGTAGTACACTTTGGACTTTCAACAGCACCTGCACTTTACTTTCTTTTTACTGTTTACAACCACAACTGCCACCCTCATATCCTGTCATTGATAACCTTATAAATTCTACTTAATGAGGTTCAATGCTGCCAACTGCCTCCTGTGCAATATTATGTGCTGCTATGCTGGTCGTTCTGGAAGGTTTACATCCTGTTCACTCTATACTGCTACATTGTTGTATAGCCAATGTATTGTTTTGTCTTTGTTGTTACTCGCACTTTTTGTTGAATTTTATTCTGTGTTGTTGGGATGCACCGAATATCCGGCCACCGGATTTTTTTTTTTACGCGACTGAAACAGTGATGACGCAATCAACAACCGCAACCTGCACGCGCCAAATTGAAATAGAGTCAACATGTCTGCTGTGTGGGCACATTTTGATATATCTAAGAAAGAGATGCGGAAAACCGTTTGTAAAGCGAGCAATGCCTGAATTTCTAGAGGGGGTGCATCCACAGAGACTTTCTCGATGTCAAGATTAATTTATCATATAAAACCAAAACACCCTGATTGAGCACAGAAGAGGCAAGACCCTTTGAGCACACCCACTCCGTCTGTGTTTTTGAAAAGGCAAAAAAGTTTTCCAGTGATTACAATTAATATATGGGCTATGCCGCTCTTTGTTTAAATACACTATTTAGGCTGACAGAGAATGTTTCAACAGCACTTGTTTCAACATTTTTTTCAACAGTTTTAAAGCACTTGTTCTGAATGCACTTTGTTCATGCACTCAGAATATTAAAATGCCCTTGAATTCACTTATTATCTTTTTATGAAAGAAGATATTTCATTGTATAATATTTCAGCTATCTTGCTTAGGCTATTCATGAGTGGAGTCAAGTAAAATATGTTATTTCAAATTTTATTTTATATATTGCATTCTTTGAATGCTAAATAAATATTTTCAGAATGGACTGTGGCCCTTGGAGAAATGTTTCATCACACCATGTATGTGTGAACAGCTGCTGATGACAACGTAACCTTGAACCTTAAACTCCACACAGTAAGAACCCCCAGAGTTTATGGTGCAGGCCCATAACTGCTGCTGTGCTGAGGCTCCACTGGCACTGAACTACAGAGAAGCTTTTTAACAACATTCTCTTTATTATGTTCAAGGACTGCGACGGCAAGCCTCTGTCTATCTTTCCACCCTTCTTGAAATTCCTCCCACTCCCACCGCCTCTGTTTGGACATCTGCGGCCTCTTCTCCATCTCAAGGTCCAAACACAAGACGGGGTGAAGGGCCCTCATTCTTTTCTTATGTTAAGGGAGGCTCCCATTCTTGTAAAAACAAAACTGTTCTAATTGGCGTTTAATCACTTTTTGAAGCAGAGACTGCTTTTTTGTTTTTGGCTCTCCTTTTCTTGGAGTGTTTGAAACCTGAATATAAAGTGTAGCAAAGATCAAAGGCACTCCATGGTGCTACAGTGTTAAAAAGCTAAACAAATCAAAGGCGACGGAGCTCTCAGAGCTGCTGGTGAATGTTTTGTGCTGTCACGTTTATGGCAATGTGTGCAGAAAACGTGTTTCTTCGACCTGAGTGTGGCCGTGTCGAGTGTACCTGAGGTAGGCCAGCGCTTTATCCCGCCGGTCGCACCATGGCTTTAATGTGTGATTAGTCAGCAGTGACTCAGTAGAAGAATTAACATGCCAGTGTTCTGGAGGGCATGCGAGTGTGTTCACACTGGCTCCACACGTCTCACCAAATTACATGAGAAAAGTGCAGACAGCTAGCGTTTAGCACACGGTTAACTTGTGGTCTGCACGTGTTCAGTGAATGTGGAAGCTAACGGATGCTACAGCGTGGGTGGAAGTATGATGGATGAGGATATGTTGACAGATGAGACTGGAAAGGAAGGAAGGAAATAGATAAACAGATGAGCTGACCTTCAACTTTTTAATTTTGTCATGATAATTCTGCCTCAGGCCAGCATGAGGGATGCTTGAAGACTGAAGATTCATAACATGGATTCTGAGCCGAATGAGGCACCCTGTCCCGTGAGGCATCCGTGTCCCAAACTGACCCAAGCTGATCCAAATTTTCCTTCTTTAGTTGAGCTATGAGGCTAATGTCACTAACAATTGAAGTCAATATTCACCTAAATGTTTTCATCCCCAAAATCTTCACTGGGGCACATCCAGCTCTTCCTTAAGGTGGCTCAGACTGTTAATTTTTACAGCTCACAGTATACAAAGTCATTGTGTCCTAAACCATATCCACCTTAATAAAGAGCTGGACTAGGTTTGAGGTTCCAGAGAAAATTTGGGGATGAAAAGATTTGGGTGACTATTGACTTCTAGCTCCAGTTAAAGTCGAAAATTTAACTGTAGACACATCTCGGCTGACCGTTCTTCTACAGCACTAGAAAGAGTTCGATTTATACCATCCCATTTAAAAGCACTGGTTAAAAGAATGACAATACATACAAGCACTTTTGGTCATTTTAACTGAAATTTCGTACATTTAAAATGGAGAATTTGCCTGCAGAAAGTCATGCATGAACTCTAACAGCTTATTGTAAACCAAAGTCTGTAACAATAAGAAGCGATCTGGGAAACATTTGCCTTAGATATGTGTCATAATGTCAGCAATGGCAAAGTGCAGCTCGGTGCAAAGGGAATGTTTGGCCCCCAGGGACACTTTCCAGTCAGCGAAAGTGTTCTGTTGAACCGTTGAGACAGCAGTGTGTCCGATTAGTGAATTACATCATCTCTGAGACGTGTCATGTGACCAGTGGTCATAAGTGAGTCGAATGGGTGAACCAGTGGGGCTTTTCTAATCTCAGCTGACCTGGAGTAAAGTTTATTTTTTTCAGAATTTAATATTTTTATTTATTTGAAATCTGAACCTGTTGATTATGGGTTGACCGGTAAAGATTTCTTGCTTTTATAAGAGTTTGAAATAGTTGGTACCTGTTGTTAGTTTTAAAACATTTGTGGTAAACCTGGTGAACAGGGATGGTTGGGAAAAAATTGTTCTGCCCAAAATATAATTGGACCCTCTTGTTGCAGCGTCGGTACTAGAGGAGCAAAGGGCTGGCTTAAAACTCTTTATTTGGAGATTAATGAAGTCTGACTTGTTTCTCCTAAGCCCCCTCATTAGTAGAAATAAGGGGCAAAAGAAAAAATAAACTCAAGACTGACATTTTCCTGCTGTTCTTATTGGTTTCTCCATTTTCTTCTCTTTTAGAACCTTACGGATCTCAAAACGATCTGATTTGGTAGTTGATCACTCATTTCAGATTTTGTACACGAGCATTTATAAGACTATCAACTTTTTTTTTGCATCTTACGGTTTATCTGATTTTATTTTCTGAGATAATGATCAGAGCAGGGAGAGAAAAGAAAGCATTTTAAGATCTTAACTGGGATCGGGCTGAGATTAGAGGAAGACTCTTTCCCAAGACAGCTAGTGGCACCACTGAGATCCTTGAGCAAGGTACCGTCCCCACACACTGCTCCCTGGGCGCTGTGTTCCTGGCCACTGCTTTACTTGGTGAATGGGTTAAATGCAGAGGAAGACTTTTGTGCTGCTCACACTGTGCTGTGGTGTGTTCACGTATGGTCCCTTTCAGTTTTTATTTTGAATTTTCCTTTCCTCTGGGTGGGTGTGCAGCAGATGGCAAAACCTCATCTTAGAGCTCTGTATTAGATTAAGCTAGTGTAGCACTACCTGCTAGTTCTCAAATTCTGAATCTGCACATATTGATTCGTGGTGGAGTCCAGGTTGGACTAGGTCTCCTGATCTATAGGACCTTGTGTAAAAATTTATTACAGACTTTTATTGAAGATAATAAAACGGGAGACGTCAAGACCATGTCCATGAGCAGCTCAGCCTGTACCTTCCAGTTTTCTGAATTATTGGTGCATAAATATTTTATGGTCCACACAGGAACTGCACAATGTGGACAAAATTTCAGTATTGAGATTTTACTGCTACATATTGCAAATGTGATATTATCACCCACATCATCACCCATATTAGGATCCATATCATCACTTTTTAGGAATCTGAAAGGCTTAAAGTCTGTAAATATTGTTTCACATGGTACATTCACTCCCCACATCCATTCAGTCTTATTTTGGCTTATTTTATCGTCCTCCCAAAAATAGGGTACTGTTGGTCTCACAATAGCCAACCACTGATTCAGAGCATTCAGTTTAATTCGACCTCACTCGCTTTTCATGGTTGTAAATAGAACTTACAGCCCTAATTCAGTTTTCTTCTGTAGAGACAGAGAGAGAGGGCGAAAGAGAGAAAGAGAAAAGGGGTGAAAGTGAGTGGAGGCAAGAGAGATAGAGAGAGAGAGAGAGAGAGAGAGAGAGAGGGAGAGGGAGAGAAAGAGAGTGCTACAGAGAGGGAGGGAGAGAAAGAGAGCCCTAGAGACAGAGGGAGCAGAGAGAGAGAAATAGAGATACAGAGAGAGACATAAAGAGAGAGAAAAAGAGAAAGACATAGAGAGAGAGAGAGACAGAGAGAGAGCTGAATAGCATTCTGTTATTCTGAGTTTTGCAGGCCTGCAGTCGGCTGTGTTCCAGTTTAATACTGACCTCAGCACTGGTGTGAAATAAAGAGTATTTGATTTTGGAACAGTCGTCCTATGTTGGCCTTTCCCAGACTGTTGCCTGATTAAATCAATGGATTTTATTAAACCTGCCTGTATCGCCTGTATATTTGGTGGCTGCAGCGTAAAAAAATGCAGAAACAGGCAGAGCAGGATGATGAGCTACTGTTTTACAGTGTAAAAAAGATTTAGCTCTCTCGCTACTTTTAACAGTCTCTTGGTTCCCTCATCCTCACACAAGCCCTTCAAGCTTCGGAAAAGGAATTTAAACATAAAATAAATGTATAAATATAATGTAAACAAGCTATTGATATGATATTACAGTCAAATCTGTGCTCGTCATACAATACTCACTGTTATGGAAAAGGGTGATTTTTTTATGTCAGTCATTTTTTTATATAATCAGTTTAAGTTCTCTTCTCACTGTCCATCCATAAACCTGCAGCACTGTATTAATATAATTATGATTATGCATCAGTTCTGATTGACGCTTAACAACACACTGATACCATGGAAACGGACCTTGCACTTAGTGATGGAATAAGCAGCTTTCAAAGAGCAAACAAATTATTAAATTGCCAGAAGTTGCTAATTTATTAGAGATAATGAGTGGTTACTATTATTACATAAAAGCATATTGAGTAGAGTAAATTAAATAAAAAGGGAACAAATGTTTCACTGACCACCGCCTGATCATCTGGAACCGTCTGCACCTGTTTTTTCACTGGTTCAGGACTTAAGTTGCATGTGCTTTGTTCTGTTTGAATGTTTCATATGTTGGTGAAAAGCAGGTAAACTTATCAAGTACAGGGACTGAAAATGAGACTGAGGCTCAGGAAGCCTGAGAACCGTTCCTCGAGACAACGTCTGGCTCTTTGGAAGCAAAATATAAAGAAATGATGGGAGCTTTCGCACAGTACTGTACCTGTTTAATTCTGACGGATGAGGAAAGTTGTGTAAAGTGCAGGTACACAGATGTCATAAGTGGACCACAGGGGGTAACCAGAAATGGCAGGTTAATGCATTGCCTGACCTGGAAAGCATGTTCCCACGGAAACGCCACTATTCTCTCTGCTTTTATCCAACCGTGAATGCGCCGGACGTATTCTAATCGCACGTTTATTATTCGGGGTCGGCTCTGTGGGCTCGACTTGGCAGTAGTGGTACAGTCGTCCTGCGCCTGGTATGGCAGCATCGTGCTAAAGCAAGCCGCTCCATTAGAGCTCGCATTCAGCTGTGTAAACTAATGGAAATCGGGCCTTGCCTCTCCGTGAGCTTTGATGCAGACGCAGGCTATTTGTTGGTGCTGTTAGTTGTGCTGTTCCAGCTCTGTTGTCTTCTGTCCCGCATAGCCTTGCCTATCTGGGCATTTCGAAGGCTATTTGCTGACTGCATCGTTTAAAGAAAGCGATTACCCCCCCACCCCATTGCTGTTATAATTACCATTCCGATGTGTGTTCGGCTGAGCGGTTAGTGTAATTGATGCACGTCACATGGACAAGGACATTTGTTTAAGCATTACTGCTGCACAATGATGAGAAAAATGCCTTTTGTTATGCGATTTCCGCATCTGCTCACAATTTAGGGGTTGTGCACTCCCCTAATGTGCCTGTATAACGAGGCTACAAACTTTAGCTGTGTTTTCTAAACAAGCCAACAGCAGTTAGACCACTTTTTATACATTCTGTCAGTGAGAAAAACACAGCCTCAACAGATTAGCAGTGTTCTGTGTAGCCTAATGCTAGCGTTTTTTTTTCAGAATATATCTCCTCACAAAGATCGGTTTCAGTGTGTAATAATTTATCTTTCTACTACCAAAGTTAACATCCAAAAAAATGACTGCAAATCAACATTAAAGCAGTAAAAGTGTTTCAAGATTTTTTTTGTTTGTAAAAAATAGTTGATATTGTGTGAGCTGGTGAGGAGAACACAGGTTCGAATCCAGATTTATGCTTTGTTCCCCCAGGAGAGGAGGAACTTTTGTGAAATTCCAACAGCAGTTCCTAATTTAATTTACTGAAGAACTGTTCGAGTTAAACCAGGTGGATGGAAACTACAAGTAATACTGGACTACAATCACTATTTACTGTGTAATGTTATTGGTATTTATTCATGTGAACGTTTTTTAAATATTGTGCCTAAGACTTTTACACAGTACTATATATATATATATGTGTGTGTGCGCACTGTACTGGTTGTGCTGATTGAGCAGTGGGTTTGGGGGTGCAGCACTATAGAGTCCCACCTGAGAGACAGAGACAGACAGGCAGAGGTCACACACATACACACACATACACACTCAAACACACGGTCAGGTTATCACACACACAGAGACAGGCAGAGTGGGGTGGCCGACCCGTCTGTGCTAGAGAAGTCTGTGTGTGTGTTTCTGTCTCTTTTTAATGGACTCTCCTGTCACTGCGACTCAGTTCGGTAGTCTATCAATGTACTCTAAGACACACACATACACTTAAACACACCTGGCACACACTTAGTGGATAAATTTGAGGCATTGTGCCCATAATGAAGACATAAAACACGCTTGATCTGGAAACACACACACACTAGCAATACTGTATAGATATAGGTAAGCAAGTCCATTAGCAATACTGAACACTCTTGGGGGTTGGACATTTAGCATCATGCTAATTTGTGTCTAAAAGTTTTAGTTGTTAGCCCAGTGCTAAAACTAATTAAGCAAACTTGGCTGACATTTTGTTTAAACGGAAACTCTGCATATTATTAAATCCTTAAATCATAAATGATATTAAATTGGCAGCTAACAGCAGCAAATCAGCATTTTCTTCCTCCTGAAAGCTGGAGTGAAGTTTGTGGCTGCCGATGGAGAGTCGTTTTGCTATAAGAAGGTTATATTTAAAGACAACAATAAGAGTGAAATGAGAGCAGGTTGTCTAAGAGAGCCGAAAATATTGAGGACTGTGTAAATAACCGTGTAGGAAAAGTGGGGGGTGGGGAGTGGAAGTTATCTGTTGCTTCATGAAAAGCTGCTGTAAACTGCGGTGCTTGTCGAATGAATCACTGGAATGATCATCGTGTGCTCAGATTGGCTAAATAACTCGAGCTGAGAGACTCTGACAGGTTGCGTTTGTCTTTTAAACCACAGGCCTTTAAATGTGTACAGATCACAGCGACAACCGAGTCGGTATAATCTGTCACAGTGGTGAAATCCTGGTTTTGTGTGTGTGTGTGTGTGTGTGATTTCTACATATACAATGCTTCTTTCTCCCGTTTATTTGTGCTTGTCTCTTTTAATCGTTCTTATTTGTTCCAAAATACTTTTAAATGTTGAGCTGTACGTGCATCCCACGACACACAACCCCAGCCCCACCACCCTCACCTGGATGATAGCCAAAACGTAGAACCACCACTTGCCCCCCCCCCCCCCCCTTTAAAAAGGCTGTATTTTGGTTTTGAGAACCATTTGTTGGCATGTGTGTGAGGCCTTTCCACACACACACACACACACACACACACACACACACACACACACACACACACACACACACACACATGCCAGGGTGTGTTGCTGGTCCCACACAGCTCCACAGCAGTTGCACACTCTTTTCTTTATTACAGATCAATGTGTGCCACCGCGCTGTTTCAATTATTTTGTGTTTTTAACTGTTAATGTTCAGTGAGTTTTCTTATCTCACAGTCTCCCCTGTACTGGATCACTGTGCTGCGCTGCACTGCACGAGTATTGGCTGCTGGGCGATGCTCTAGGAACCAGACCATCATACATCACAGACTAATTTTATAACTTTTCAATCAGTTATTCTTAATACATCTGTCAGTTTGTCTTAAGTATATGAGTTGTGCTTTAATTACAACAAAATGCACATATACACACAACACGCAACCACATACACATACAAACACACACCCACACCCACACACACACTGAAATGGGTCTCATTTTGCTGGCCCGAATCATTTTAACATTCTGAACCAGTGATTGCTTTGGGAAAACAGCCAAAGCCGCGGTCCAGCCTGAACCTCTCCGTCTCATTTCTCTCTCTCCTCTTCCTTCTGTCTTTCCTTCTGCATTCTGTTAAATCAGGGCTGCTCTGTGTGTATCTCACACGCACACACACACACCCTGCCCTGAGCCATCATCACTATCTCAGACTCCTCTCACACTGCCGCCACCCTCCATCATTCCCCGACCCTATTATTCCCTCTTTCTCTCTCTTTTTCTTTCTGTCTCTCTCTTCCTCCTTTGTCTTGCCTTCCATTGCTTAATCTTGTTTCACACTCGTTACTCACAGTTGTTCAGAATCCCTGCAAAAACTTGCAGTCTATACAACAAATAATTATAATGATTCATTCAATTCATTATAATTAAATTATTTTATAACCTTTGGCTACCTCCATACCTTAGGGTCGGTTTTCCGGACAGGGATTAAACCTAGTCCTGGATTACGTAGCACTGTGTGCATTAAAAAGTAAAGTTTAGTCCAAGATTAGGCTTAATCCCTGTCTGGGAAACCAACCCTTATAGGTTAGCTCAGTGACCACTCTAACTAAATTATTAAATAGATAATATTGATACAAAAAGTTATGCTACACTCATTTCCATGTTAAACTACACCCATTTCCAGGTTATGCTACACCAGTTTTAATACTTCTGCCACACCCATTTCTGTGCTTACACTGTATGTTTTTACACTACACAATGTCAATTTGTGTAATTACACTACACCAATTCCCATGGTTACATTACATCCATTTTCATAGTCATTCTACACCAATTTCCACAGTTACATTACATCAGTTTCCGTGGTTATGCTACACCTGTTTCCATGGTTATGCTGTACCCATTTCTGTAGTTACACTGTACTAATTTCCCTGGTTACACTACATAAGTTTCCATGGTTACGCCAAGCCCATTTCCATGGATATTCTACACCCATTTCCATGGTGTCACCAAACCATGTCTTGTAGCTAAAAATAGCAAGCCGACATCCATTGCAGCGTTAGCCTTTAGCTAGCCTATGAAGTGAGAGAATAATATGAGCCCTACCCCTGGCCTGCTCCGGGTCAGCAGCTCGTGTCTCGGGCCAGCATCTCGCACCGAAGGCAATGGTGCAGTGGCTGCCGGCTTCTCTTTGATCACCTGCATCATGGCTCCTTTCAGCCAGCGGTGTAAGACAGGCGGGATGAGGCGCAGTAAACAGGATTGTGAACGAGGCACAGTGCAGCCGGCCGTAACAGGATCAGCCTCTCCAATTTGACAGAGAGGACGTGTCCCCGAAATTGAGATTGAGGCGATTTTGGATTTCGCTGTAATTGGATTTTGGGCTAATGCTACTTGATTCCATTTGAAACAGCACAAGGGAGTCAAAATAAAAGCAGAAATAGAAATTGTCTTTGTGTGTGTGTGTGTGTGTGTGTGTGTGTATGTGCATGTTTATTGTTTGTCTAAATGTGTGTGTATACATGTTTGTTGTTTTCTGTTTGTCTAGGCGTGTGTGTGTGTGTTTGTGTGCGTGCATGTTCATATACACCACATATGTATGTTCATACACACTCATGTGCATGTATGTGTGCTTGCATGGCTGTTTGTCTAAGCATGTGTGTGTTTGCCTTCATCAGGCTTATTTGTGCACGTATGCTTGTTTGTCTAAGCATATGTGTACATGACTCGTATACTTAGAGTGTATACATGTGTGTGTGTGTGGGGGTGGGTGGATGTGGGTGTATGTGAGAGAGAGTTGAACACACAGGAGTGTTTCGGTAAATAAATCAGGGCAGTGAAGCTGCAAATCGCATGAATCACTCCAAGACATTTTTAATCTCTTTTTTGCTCGTATTGTTTTGAGCTCAAACCAGGAACTGATGGAGAGAAAATGAGCCGCTGCACAAATATTGCGAATGATAAGAAATTGAGTGGGACCAGCAAAAAGTCTCATTTCTGGGTGAAAAAGTACAGAACACTAAGGGTGAGTCAGTGGGACGGCCCAATAAAGTCCAGCAGGTCTAACAGACATTTGGGACTAGTTCTACAGTTCTACATCTCATTTCTTTATATTTGCTTTGAATCCCCTTGTTGGTGCTAAAATGTCATACTGTCTTGCCTTTCAAATGAAAGAAAGGAAAATAAATGTTTTACAGAAAAGTTTAAAAAATGTGTCTATATAAAGGAGTTCCAACCACTCAGTATTCAGCACCACCAGTATACTGATCACCACCTGATCATCTGGAATCATCTTCTCCTGTTTCTCCACTGATTCAGGACTTCCACAGTGTGGTTTAACAAACAAAAACATTCCTCTGAAGAAGTCAGCCAGAACTGTTCCTAAAGACTACATTAAAAATACAAGAAAGTGTCACGGGAGAGGAACAGTAGGACTGTGTAGGAACCCGCTTGTAGCGTGAGGGAAGAACTCAGTCGTGATGGAACA
>JBBPDC010038586.1:0-11921 GCA_037974485.1 Hemigrammopetersius urotaenia | reverse complement strand
CACGGCCCGGCCTTTAAGGAGTGGCAGATAAATATACGTATATTATACAAATAAATTATACGCATAAAAATGGGGATGTTTTAAAAATATAATAATGGGGTATCTTTAAAATCCAATAATAAACGTAAATTCAATGTGTACTCGCAGCTTTATTAACAGCATTTTCATAACAACAAGCCAACCACATAACACAGGTAACATCCACTGTTTTTTTTTCTGTGCAGCTGGCGGACCGGTAACCCCCAGCCCGGGGGTTGGGGACCACTGCTTTAAAGAACAATATTTTTATTTGGAAATGAGAAATATTGTCAGCAGACAAAGCTGTTCAATACTTGCAGCTAGAAAAGAGAAATCCTGAGAAACTGAACATTTTTGCAGTGGTCGTATTCCGGAGCGGTGTGTTGGCTACATGGATTGGCGAGAGAAGCTTTAATAATGCTTAAAGGCTACATCATACCTTTTTCCATTATATAAGCCCTTTAAATTGTATCCTATACTGTTATAGGACATTTTTAGATGCCTTGAAGACGGAACTCCACTTAACATATTAACACTTTAACGTGCCCTTCAGCCTGCCGCGCTGTCATATCTTTTCAGTGTGTTAAACACACCCGTGCTCCTGTCAGGCTGGGTCATTGTAAGGTGGCAGTGGAGAAGTGCTGACAGTTTGAATTCACACCGTTGTTTTAATGGAAGTGAGGAAGCACCCCGGAGTTAAATGGAGAGAAATAATTTCACACTGTTCATTCTGTGTGCTGTGGTGTGTTCACATGTTCACAAGGGGCCACTTTACAAAGAATGGATCAGACTTTAATATCAATCATTAAAAATAAACCCTGAATAAAGGCAAACTGTAATGGTTTCTGATAGAGGATATACAAATTCTGAATAAAGAACTAAAAGCTATTATTCTCTTTACAGAAACGTTCCAAGAGCACCCACGTATAGTGAAATGCATTGTTGTGTTTTGGTAAAAGCCTAAAAATGCCCATTTTTATAGTGTATAATGTAATTTTTCCCCAAATGTGTTCCCAGAACACTTTACTGTCATTTTAAACTCAGTTTAATGCATTACCCTTAAAGAAAAGTACAGTTAACCAGTATTCAAATTTAAATTCCCTGCTGAGATATGCAACTCGGAAAAATATTGGGACACAGCTGTGAGGTGTCTGAGTGCTTGCACCGCTGAGAAATTGTGCTTCAAAAAAGTGCTTCCAGGTTGGCTACAGTCTGCCCTGAGTCCCTTTGTGTGAAAACATCCAGCCACATAAAAGCAAAAAACGGCGGAGGATATTTTCTGTTTCTACATTATTTCCGCATAAAACTATGAGTTTGGTTCACAAAAAAAAAACTGTGTGTGACTGAATCTGCGACTCCTGATCTGCTTAAAACTGGGGAATTACTGTATTTAGATTTCTTATATTTTAGAGTATAAATATTAGTGAGCTGGAATTATAGCTCCCCAGCACTCTTAGTGTATTAGATTCTTATAGCACTCACAACAATTCTTAAGACAAACACTAGGCAGGTAATCTCTAACGCAGTTCTCAAAAGAATCTTACCTTAAGTTCTTAATTATCTTCTATTATTGACTGTAGTTTGTCATGCAGCGCATCAATATGTTGAATTTTATAGCTCGACATAAAAGATACAAAATATGAATTTGAACATACTGTTATCTCGGCCTCTGCTGTGTAAATGACTTAGTGCCAGAGTTGGTAAAATAGAGGTAAAACAAGATCAAAACACCTGTTAAAAAAAAACATACACAAACTTGGTCATATAGAAAGAAACAACCGTTAAGGAAAAATTCTCGTCTTGTGTATTTTAAGCATTATATTTTGTAAAATTGATTAAACATAGTCAGAGAAATTCACATGGTTAGTTTCAATCACCAAATTAGTTTCATGTCAGAAATGTTATGGCTACACTGAGTAAAGTGTTAAATAAAGTGTTTATATACAGTAACCCCCCACTTTAATGCGGATCAGCAGTCACTGTTTTAGTTCAACGAAGATTTAATAATAATTGTTCACTGAAACCTCCGCACTAACGGATATCCTCCGCATTCAAACAAACAACCTAGCATGAGGACAAGCGGGCGTGGCAGACGAGGCCACAGCTTTTTTTCGTGGCAATATATACATTTTATACATTTAAATGCTAAATTATTAAGAAAAATATTTTTACTAATTATTTACTAATTTTGTAACATAAATATTAACGTAAATTCAGCAATATTTCTATATATCTCTGTGGAGAGAAACAAAAAAAAGTTGATGTACTCAGAAGCGGGAGGTAGCCAATCCGTGAACGTTACTTATTTCGCCTTGCTGCTGATTGGCTGCTGCTCTTTGATGGAGCGTATCACGTGGAGCGTATCAAGTGTCTCGTGTTTTTCGTTTTGTTCCTCTTGTATTTTTATTGTTCCCTGTATTTTTATTTCTGTAAATTAAATTAATTTATTGCTGTATTTACCTGCTTATCCCTAAGAAATGCTGCATGAATTCCAGTCCAGTCTATTCAAGAGAAACATCACTATTTACATTCTAGCACTGCGGGAGTCAGTGTAAACTGTACAGTACGGATACGGGTTTACCTTTACATTTTCTTTTTAAATGAAATTAAAGTGTTTTGGGAGCATATTTGGGGTGTATTTAGGGTTTACACTATAAAAATAGGCATTTTTAGGGATTTTTTAAACCACATCACTACAGCGTGTTTTTTTCACTATACACAAGTGCTCTTGGAAAGTAATCCCGCTGTATGTTCCTGCTGCTTAATCTTATACACAAAATATTTCAGAATTATTAATGTTGTAATGCTTTGGAAATACTGTAATTACATTTGAACATCCATTTGCTGAGGTGATTATTGTTTTGAAAATATGTTCATGTTCCTGTATCACCAGGTGAACCTGGGAAGCCACCAGTACCTGTTCACTGTAGACATAAACCCATCTGAAATGCCGGCGTTCTGCCTACGCCACGATGTGGATGCCTTGCTTTGGCAGCCTCGGCCTGAACAGCCAGATGAAATGTGGCAACATGTTGCTACCTTCAATGCTCTGGGTGAGTCCCACTGACACAGTCGCTGTTGTTCCATCAGAGCACTTCTACTTCTCCTCCTCTTTCCTGCACACCTGCTTCTGCTGTAGAAGTCTATACTGTATACTCGGTGACAAAATAAAAACAAACCTGGTGGTGACTCATGTCTGGTCTGAACCCGGCTGTGATATGCAACATGCCGGCACTTAATTAGTAAACTTTTCCTATTTTTATCTGTCAGTTTGTAGTGCTTTATAAAAGCTCGTCATATTTAGAACCAGCGCAGAATGGAATTAGATCACATGAAATCACATGGAAACAAAATATATGTGTCATTGTGGGTGGTATTTTTTTCCATTTTTATGTGTCTTATGTCTGGGTTTTTTGTGATATAAATACAATGTTAAGGTTTAAAACATGCCATTCACTCTGCAGTCTTTATGTCCCATTCATAGTTTGTGTGCGGTCATGAAAACTAGTGCACTTACAGATGTTCACCTTTTCAGACCCCACAGCAGTTTAGCAAATTCAAAATCAATAGACAGCCAGGAACAACAAGATCAGAGGTCGCTTACGGGGCTGCTGGTGGCCATAGGGCGATCAAAAGGTTGTGGGTTTGATTCCCAGGACTGCTAGTGGCATCACTGAGGATCCCTTGAGCAAGTCACCATCCCCACACACTCTTCCCCAGGCGCTGTGTTCCTGGCTGCCTGCTGCTTCACTTGGTGAATGGGTTAAATGGGTTAAATGCTGTTCACTGTGTGCTGTGGTGTGTTCACATATGACAGAATGGTCTCTCAACACTAGGGGATGAAAAGAGGTTATAAAATAGTCTTGTAAAAATAATTAAGTAGAGAGACCCCTTATAGTCACACATGAACACAGTAAAATTCTTTCTCTGAAATTGTTTGATACCAGCAGAGTATCAGAGATTCAAACCCACAACCTTCTGATCACAAGGACCACTAGGCCACCAGCTGCCCCATGACCCTTTTCTGGTACATAAATCCACAGAACTGCCATAAGAGAGACATCAGAGGAGAAAGCAAAATTCAAGAATAATGTAGGATATGGGACCATTAAAATCGTTTGGAGGAAGTTAGCCGTCATTAGTGCGAGCTAATTAATGACCACGCGCTTCCCCCTCGAGTGTGTGACTAATTTCCCTTCTGCTCAAACTCCTGTTCCTCAGCGAATACTTTCATTGCAGAATTTCAGTATGTTTCTGTGTGTCTTGATCTTTTCAGTTAATGAGTTTGACACATTCACAGTTCTTTATTTGAGTGAAACTGAGTGCTAATTACATGCACATGCTTATGTGTAATCTTGTACGTGTAGGGGCTGTCACAAAAAATCATTGAGTAAAATCTCTTTGAATTGGCAGATATAAGAGCATCTTTTAGGGCATTTCTTATCACATTGTGTTGTACAGTTGTATCAAAAGTTGAGCATACCTGCTCAAATGGCATTTTTGGACCACTTTGTTTTGCTTTTCCAATTGGTTTTTGCTGAATTTAACATATATGGGAAAAAAAAGAACAAGATGTGACCTGAACAAAAGGTAGAGTGCGTTTTATAGTTTGTCGTTCCATTAAAAACATACAAATTGTGAAAAAAAAAATTCCTATTTAAAAAATCTATTTGACCTTCGATGTTCAAATTTGTGCGCATGTATTTAGGCTTCATAGTATGGAATAATTAAGAAGTCTGATATTGTTTTATTTTTATTGTTGGGCCTCAATAATTAATTCACTCAGTCCTTAAAACTATTGGAAAATTGCTCAGTCTCACATATCTAATTGTCACAGCCCTAATAAAAGTACATACATTATAGGAATATCTAAACATTATATGAGAATCTAAATGCACTCTAAAATGGATTTTATTGTACTGTCAAAAACAGATTGGAAATTAACTGCTCAATTATTTGCTCAATTAGTCATTAAAACAATTGTAAAATTGCTCGGTCTAATACATGATAGTGACAGCCCTAACATAAGTACATACGTCTTATATGAGTATCTTAACATTATATGAGGATCTGGTGGGGGCCTAGTGGGTAGGATACTTGCCTCTTGACCAAGAGGTCATGGGTTTGAATCCTCCCTTCAGCAAACCACCACTGGGTTCCTGAGCAAGACCCTTAACCCCGAGTGGAGACTGCCCCCTGTAGTTAGGGAATGGAAGTCGCTGCTCTCGTCCGTGCAGTATTCTTATCCCCTTTTTTGTGTGTCCAGGTTACGTGCAGGCTTCGAAGCGGGATAAAAAGTTTGCGACCTGTGCTCCGAACTTCTCCTATGCTGCGCTGGCTGAATGCCTGAGGCGAGTCTTTATCTACCGGCAGCCTTCTCCGGTGGAAACTGTCCTCTTCAACCGCAAACAGGGGAGACAAGTTGGCCAGGTTGCCAAGCAACAGGTTGCCAGCTTGGAGTCCAGTGACCCTGTGCTGGGCTTTAGGGCCACTAATGAGAGACTGTTCATTTTAACCTGCAACAACCTATTTATACTCAAGGTGAATAATTAAATCCCCTATTCAGGAGCTTCACAGGACACACTCCAGCAGTCTTTTCAAAGACCGTGGGGAGGAAAAAAACCCTGAAAAATTCTTGATGGATTTGAGCATTGCTCATACAGTCTGAATTATTCTGTTCTGTGAATGCTCACAGACATCCATAACCTTTTTATGAGTATCTTGTTTACGACCAGATGGAATTATAGGCGTTAATAGTGTGTGAGGCTGTATCTGATGTTAATGGTTATGTAAAAATCTTTGTTCACATTCCAGCTGTACAGCTGTTCATTACAGAAATCAAGGAAAATAAATAATACTATTTGGATGTAAAACTTGGATGTCCAGAACTCATGTTGTTTTGCAGACAAAGGCACATTTTTCATTGAGACAAATGCTCTTTGCATGCTGTTAATATGTTAATAGATTAATTAAACCTTTCCATTTTTCTACAGTAAACAGGTTTGGTCAGTTGGACCCTAGAATTCCAGCTACTGAGAGCTGATTAGTTGGTGGTATGATTAAACAGCATTAAAATATCTTAAGCTCTTCTGTGTTTAAAAATACGCTTTTTTCTAAATGAGAATGGTTGCAGTTTTGTTCCAAAGCTCCATATGAACCCATTAATCTTGGACTCTCTTGAATGCAACCTCTATCATCTGACCAACCAGAAAGACGGTAATAAATGGCAGTCGTCCTGTCAAAATTGCAGGCCATGCAGCGTTTGCGTTGTTCCGTCTTTAGCCATTTTGTTTGGGGAAAAATTAAACCATCCAAGTGTTTCAGAAGCTTAATTACTCCCTTTATATAAACATTTGAATAAGCTGACATTAGACCAGCTGCTGAAGGAATATTCAACAGTTCTTTTTTTCAAACTCGACATTGGGCCCCTAGTTTAGTGGCCAGTTTTCTAGTTTACTGAAAAAGCCTAAGTGATTGCCCACTGGCACTGCAGTTTAATTCAAGATTACACTAAACTGCACTGGCACTGTAGTTTAATTCAAGATTACACTGGAAACCTGAACCAAGATATTATGTAATTTCTAGCTCCATGCTAACAGTTTTTGTAATTAAGGATGCACCAAAATTACTTTTTTGGGCCGAAACCGAATATGACGAAACACTTGGCCAAAAACCAAGTATTGCAATGGCATAAATTAATATTCATGGTTCAAAGAATACATGTTACAAAATTGGAAATTATTTATTTAGCATTCAAACAATGCACAATATAAAATAAAAATTGAAATAAAATATTTTACTTGGCCCCACTGAAATATTATACAATTCATTATCTTCTCTCAAAGATCCAGTGAATTCAATTGTATTTTAATATTCTGAATAAAGTGCATGAACACAGTGCATTCAGAACAAGGGCTTTTAAAGCTGCTGAAAGATAAACAACATTCTCTGTAGGCCTTTAACAAAATACTGTCTTAAACAGAGACTGGCAGCCCATATTTTAATTGGAATCACTGGAAAACGTTCCTGCCTTTTCAGAAGGGCTCGAAGGGTCTCACCTCTTCTGGGCTCCATCAGGATGTTTTGATTTTATATGATAAATGAATCCTGACATTGAGAAAGGCTTTGTGGCTGCACCCTCTCTAGAAATTTCGGCATTTTGCACTTTACAAATGGCTTTCCGTGTGTCTTTCTTAGATACATGGAAATGCGCCACATGGCAGACATCCAATCCAATCTGGCGCTGCAGGTTGCGGTTGTTGATTATGTATGTCATCACTGTTTCGGTTGCGAAAATGCATTTTTTGCCATTTTGGGCCAAAACATTTTTGATGCCTGAATTCGGTGCATCCCTTTTTTTTAATGCATTGTGTTCACGTAAACTGGCATTTTAATCTTTTTCTCCGTGTATAGACATTTCTAAGCTAATCTCTTTGGGAAGTTTTCTCAAAAAATGTATATTAAATAGAATTTTGAAAAATGGGTGGAATTTTCCTTTAGAAATATAAGATGCCTAAAAGGGTTGTTTGGAGAGCCATCATACAAAAACATCATGGAACCTTTGAAAGGTTCTTTTAATAAGCATTTTTGTAGATTAAGCATGTGAGTGTAAAATTTAGAGGAATTCTACATAATACAGCAAAAACATTTATAGTGTGTTTTTTTTTAGTTTTGACAGTAATGTTTTTCCCAAAAACTATTTAGGACTTTATAACCTTTATTTGTAAGAATGCACTGTTTACACTGGAACACATTGAACATTATGCAATACAGATATTGTTCATCATCCAGTAAGTTACATTGCCTTGATGAAAATGTCTTATTTAAATGCATGAATGTGTTATTACACAGTTAGCTGTGGTCTGGAGAGGTCATTGTAGTAGATGATCTTTGGGCTAGTTTGTATTCATAGAAAATGTGTCATTAACATTGTTGTAATCTTAATGTGCTTCAGAATGGCATTTTGATTGGTGGAGTTAATTATGCAGGTGAGACAACCATGTGGCCTCTATTAACACACGCGGTAATATAATGTTATCAGAAATGCATTATGCATCAGTTATACGTTGAAAAATGGACAAATGGTGAACTGTTGCTTTTGATTCCCTGGTTGTCTGCTGCGGTGCTTGCAAGTCAGTAGCAAAGTATTTTAATTAATTTGGCTCAACAAAGCTAACTTACGGTTTTTCACTTTTTTCTCATTATCAGGCAGTCAAAATTGTATGACATTTTTCTGTTCATAGGTTTCAAGCTACAATCAGCAAACTTTGCAAGAACCTATACCAGCAGAGTATGGGTTTTTGTCACTTCATTAATCCAACCACACTTGTTTCCCATGGGAATAAATTAAGGAATGCCCAGCATCCTCTGTAAACAGCTCTGGAAAAAGAGACCACTGCAATGTATTCTTAAATCAGCATTTCTATGAGTATTCCAGTCCAGTGTCTGTTAAATTCCTCCACAAGCATCTCATTCTGCTTTATGAGGGACTGATTAGTGATCAGCTGAATCACATCTTATTTAATGAGGAAAAGTATAAAACACTGCTGTAATCGACGCTCTCCTCTCACAGTGAGACCAGTTGGATGGTGAATCACTACTAAAAGTTCCTAATTATTGCCATTTAGTTTGAGAGGGAACTGAAATACTGAATTTTTTCTTTAAATTTCAGTATATTTTAAATTTCAGTATTCTCATTTTTTCCAGAACTGTATGTTTACTAGGGGTGTGCAAAAAAATCAATTTACGAAATAATCGCAATTCTGTCTCTACTGATTCAAAGTCGATTCATATTTTCCATTTTGTAATGACGCGAGTAGACTTGTTTTTCTGGATAGGAGTTTGCCAATCCTATAGATGCTGCAATACCGGTTTCTGCTCAGATAGTAATCCTTGGTGTAAGCAAGAATAAAGTGAGTGTGTGCACGTACAAGCAATTGATGGACGAGCAATGGAAAATGCAACAGAAAAGAAAATTCAACCTGCCCCGTCATCATTTCGATGGCAAAAAAGAGCTTGATAAAACTCATATGCAAGCTTTGTATAGCTAAAGTCAAATATTTTGGAAACTCTACAGTGTTGTTGATGATGAAGGCTTTCGGTGTCTACTGAAAATTGAATCATGAGGTTTTTTGAATTGTGCACCCCTAATGTTTAGGTTTAGGTATGTGGCCAAAGATGCCTCTTTGATATAAGCGCACAGCCACCACCTGGAACACTTTAGGAACAACCAAACTCATCGGCAATGACCAGAGATCCCATTACAAATGGAAAGTAATACCTTGTTAAACAGCTGGAACGCTGGATGAAACACCTGATGACCTTTCAACTCTTTTCCATTTCATCTGTTGATAAATGAACCCACATGTTGAATGCCGCCAGTATCCCGGCCAAATAATAATAGTATTTTTCTACACCCAAGCAACCACCTAAATTATTACGTTACATTACAACACTGTAGCAACCATTTGGAATACCAAAGCAACTACCTGCAACTCCATAAAAGCCATCTATCAACATTTTGGTAACCACCTAAGGCACCATAGCAATTGCCCTGCACCATCTGGCAACCACCACATATATCAACCATCTAGCAAGTGAGATACTGCAGCAAACAAACAACAAGCTTGAAATGTTCATTATTCAAACACATACAATGAAAATATGACATTGAACTTTTAATAACTGATAATGTTTTAAATGCAATTAGCTGGCTTTGTCAAGCAAACTTAAAATCTATCACAAACTTTACCTCATTTGCTTTGTTTCATTTCACACAGGCCTTATTCAGAAAGTGTAGTCAGTTGAAACAGACTGGGACCTTTGGCCCTGAGATGGAAGAGCATCTGCTCAGCATTATGTAGTAAGACTGAATAAAACAGGTCTTGTCTCCCTCTCCTGAGCCCCATCTGCTCCTACAAAGCTCCAGAGATGGCCTTGGAACCCAATCAATAAAAACGTACCTTCATTATGCGTTACATAACAAACATGCATATAACTATGTGCAGTTATTGTCATATGAAATTGTAACTTGTGCTTTGCTGTTGGTTATCAATTAGTTATTGAATAGAATTGATAGACAAGTACACCTACTGATATACGACTTAAAATGAGTTAGCCTTGGTACTGTTCAAAGACAAGTGTAGTGGTTCCAGTAAAAAAAAAAATGTTTAAAAATATTCACATTTTGCTGCTTTGTAGTCTAAAATGGAGACACACACAGAAAACCAATATTTCCCACTGTATTTACTTAATGCTGCTTAGAAGATTGAAGTAAAAGATAAGACAGAAACAGAATAGAAAACAATCACTGAGATGGATCCCTCCTCCTAAATACTTAATTAGTTAAACTCCATCAGGTTTAACTAATCACCTTCTCCATTGCACATCAAACTGATCAGTTTCATAAGTTCCATATATTCATAAAATAGTTACTACTGGTGTATTCTAGTGTTTATGCAAACAATCAACAATGGGTGGCAAAGCACTGTCCAACAATCTCGGGGATAAAGTTCCGAATAGGCACAACCAGAACATTTTAAAGGCTTAAAGTCTGTAATTAAAAATTGGAAAGTGTAAAGTGTAATTAAAAATTAGTACTAGGCCTCCACAAATCAGGCCATCCCTCCAAACCGGTAGCCCAAATCTGTCCTTAAGTAGCCCAAATCTGTCCTTAAACCTAAAAAGCTTCTAGCTACTGCCAGCTACGTTACACACTTTATCAAAGAAAAATGGTTATCAAAGAAAAATCAAAGAAAAGGATTTTCTTAAAGCATAAGTAAGGGTAAGTGCCCAAATGTTTTTTAATATAAGAAAAAAGAAATGTGTAGGCAATAACAAAAGGCCTAGTTAGTCACCAAGGTGCTCCTTGAAGAGGTGGGTCTTTAGACGACGCTTGAAAACAGCGAGGGTCTCTGCAGATCTGATTGCAGGAGGAAGTTTGTTCCATCACTTGGGAGCCAAGACGGAAAAGGGTCTCGATGCATGTCTTGTCTTCTTTTGAGCAACGGATGTTTAACATGCACAGTTCCTGATGCCCTGAGAGGACGAGAAGATACACACTGCTTTGAAGGCTGGTGTTTGGGATCTGAACTTAATGCGGGTTGCCACAAAGAGCCTATGGAAGTTTCTTAGTAGAGATGTGTCTTAGGGGATGGTTGCACAAAAAAACACTGCTCAACAAAGGCCACGTAAAGTCTTGATTGAGCTTTGCAAAAACACACCTTGAAGAATTGACGTATTTGGTCTCAACCCCAAAAGGCACAAATGACAGAAATCCAATACAGCGCATCACCCGAAGGCCACCGTACTTACAGTAAAGCATGGAGGTTTTTTTTATCATTCCGTTGTGGAGATGTTTCTGGGCAAAACATCAGGATAGAAAGAAAAATGGGTGTGGCTGAATACTGTCAAATTCTTGAGAAAAACTTGTTGCCAGAAAGTTGTCAATGGGAAGAAGATTCAGCCTTCAATATTAACAATGACCCAAAGCACACAGCAGAATTGACTGCAGAGTGGCGGAAGGTGAATGTCCTTTTGTGGCCTAGTCAGAGCCCAGTCTTAAACCCTGTTGAAAGATTGGAGCCCACTAACGGTCAACATCCAGTCTGAACTTGAAGAGTTCTGTAAAAGAAGAGTTATTGCACATATGTGCAAAGTTGGTAGAGACTTATCCCAGCAGACACAAGCAGTAATCAAAGCAAAGGTTGTTCAACATGTACTGACATCTCAGTGATTCAGATTTTCATTATTTTTTCATTTTTTCTGAATTGTTGCTCTCATATTGTCACGGCTGTGGGCCATAGATGGCCACCGTGTTTTGTTTGAACTTTTATTTTGCCTTATGTCTGCTTTGTGTCACGTGTTTTTGGTTCCCCACCTGTTTCCTGTTTGTGTTCCCCAGG
>JBBPDC010038576.1:0-11921 GCA_037974485.1 Hemigrammopetersius urotaenia | reverse complement strand
AGTGTGTATCTGCGCTCAGTGATATCTTGTATGAAATGTTTGGATATATAATTTAAAAATAGTAGAATAATTACTATATATTCAGGGGGGCCTGGGATCATTTTGGGGGGCTTCAGACCCCCCAAAATAGACCTAACGACGCCCATGGATGCAGTGGTAGCAGCCTGAGCAGGGCACCCTAGATGACCCTTTCCCCGGCCACCAGCTTCTCCTGGGGGAGCCCATAATGTTCCCAGCCCAGTCAGGATATAAAATCATCCCAGTGTGTCCTGGGTCTACACAGTGTTCTCCTCTCAGTTGGCCGTGTCTGGAATACCTCCAGAGGACTCCTGGGCTGAACCACCTCTAGCTCTTTTCCAGCTCTACTCTTCCGGATGTCTGCCAAAGCGTATAAAGGGCTCATCCACTCTACTGAGGAAACTGAGCAAACTCATTGTATCTCATTCTTTCAGCCACAAAATACGACAACTTCCCCATCTGAGGAGGTGTCGCACCCACAACTCTGATGGGAAATTCCAAGTTATAAGCTATTTGCAAGTAGCACACATGCCCAGGAAGGCTCGTGTGTGAATAGAGGTCTATATATTGCTGGGAAATACAGCAACATGCAGATTATAGATTCTGGGCCTGGCTGCTTCTGAGCAAAAGCAATGCGATTTGTGTTTCCATGAGAGAAAAATGTCACTAGCATTTTTTAAATTCAAAAATGAAGGGTCTGTTTGCTGACATGCTGATGTGAATGATGCAAATACCAAACATTAGCAGTGAAAATATCCAGGGTTTTAAATATGAGAGGGGCTAGAAAGACAAAGAAAACTGGGTGGATGGATGGATGGATGGATGGAAGGATGCATGGATGGAAGGATGGATGGCTGGAAGGATGGATGGAAGGAAGGATGGAAGGAAGAAAGGATGGATGGATGGATGGATGGATGGATGGATGGAAGGAAGGAAGGATGGCTGGAAGGATGGATGGAAGGAAGGATGAAAGGAAGGAAGGAAGGATGGATGGATGGATGGAAGGATGGATGGATGGATGGATGGAGGGATGGAAGGATGGATGGATGGATGGATGGATGGATGGATGGAAGGATGGAAGGATGGAAGGATGGATGGAAGGATGGAAGGATGGAAGGATGGATGGATGGATGGATGGAGGGATGGAGGGATGGATGGATGGATGGATGGATGGATGGATAGCTTAGTGGTAAGGGTATAAATGACAGGTGATATCTTAATGATGTTACATTCAGCTTTTCTGAGCACGTCTTAAGTCTGATTAGTACTTAAAAAGGCTAAGTGTATGAGGCTGTATGCAAATTAAATGAACCGATTCTTACTGTCTGGGCTGATTGCATTTGGAGTTCACCTGAAAAGCTAGGTGTGACCAATGCAAGGTGCACTGGACTTTGGTCAGACCACTCTCAGAGGTGTTCTGCAACAAATTAGACCTCTTTCAACTGTTACATAAACAGAGGTCCAGGTGCTGACAAGAGAGAGGATAAACAAGGAAACAGATGGAGGACACAAGGCTGAAGTCGGATAAAAGTTTGCAGGTAACAGGCACTATCAGGAGAATCCATGTTTACGGGACATTACCAGAAGAAAAAACTGAATTTAGTCACAATAAGGTTTGCTCTGTTGTCAGGAGGTCGTGGGTTTGAGAGTTTGGGTACCCCTGGTCAAATAACATGATAAGTGCAAATAAGTATGAGAGAACACACTTCTGCACAATTCAATACACAATCAATATTTTTTTGCTGAATTTAGCGTATTGGAACCTGTGCATCATTTTTGCAATATGTTAAACTTTTTTAAAAAATAAACTAGTATAATTAAGCAAACACATTCAAATGATGCACTAAAGTATATCACACTAAGGTTTGTTCCCTGCCTTTTACACAACAAAGCATTGCTGCTACATAAATTCCCCGCACTCATAATATTAATGCACTTTTTGTAAATGCAACATTGATTTTTCTACTCACCAAACCACACAAAAGCAAAGTACTGAGAAGCCCACTGTGTATACGCTACGAAACCAAAAGCCTTCATTAAGCCCCTTAAAATTACCTTAATTTTGACCTTAATTTCCCCTAATAGGAAAAGTCTGATTAAAACTGGGGTAAACCTACTGAATTTTCCACTTACCTTTTCAAACTTGCCCCTTAAATATTAGAACCTTCTTAATTAATGCCTTAAATTTAAGATGAAGGGGGTTGGTGTATTTTCAGGGGTAATTAGGGCAAGGTTAAGCACACTTAAGTACATTGTATTTCCTAGTAAAAGAGGTGGGTGTAGCAAAAAAAAAAAGCAAATTATCAGAATTGCAACTGAACCTTTACATCTGGCTTCTGTGAGCACAGGAACTGCGGCCTATCTTTTTAATACACTGCCAAAAGGTGAGACCAGTCACAAAGCGGCACGAAATGAACTCAGTAATCAAATGTAAATGACTAAAATGTTATGAATAAAACCATTTGTTTGCTCACAAGTATACTCACATGAAATACATGAAAGTATTATGAATGGAAAAGACTAGGGCTGTGCCGATCTGATACTCAGTATCAGTAATGGTCAGACACAGGCCTACATTACTGCCACCGAAATGCGTAACTAAACGTGCTGTTAAAAGGGACATGTCAGACACAAGTGTCTCAGATAGCGCCCTACCCCCTACATACACTACGCTGGGTAGGAATTAAAATACAGGGTAGGGTTAGGTTAAGCAAAGTGCACCCAGACAAATGTATTCTTAACAGCTTAGTTGTTTAGGAGAGGGGCGGAGAGTGTTGGCAGTCTTGACAGATCCTCAAATGATCAGAACGCAGCTGCCAGGTTAGTGTTCAACGTTCCTAAGTTAACTCACACCACACCTTCACTCACACCACACCTTCACACACACCACACCTTCACTCAAACCACACCTTCACTCAAACCACACCTTCACTCACACCACACCTTCACTCACACCACACCTTCACTCAAACCACACCTTCACTCACACCACACCTTCACTAAGGAACCTCCACTGGCTCCCTGTGGCGCTCGTGTTCAGTTCAAATCCTTAACGCTTGCTTTTAAGGCCAAAATGGACTTGCACCCCCAAACAGAACAGCATTGATCAAACAATGTGTCACCTCTCGTCCTCTCAGGGCTTCAAGCACAGCTTGTCTTCAAGGAGCACTTTGGTGACTAACTATGTCCCTTTCCTACTGTTTACTTATTTCTTAAAAAAAAGAAAAAAACTTCCTTTGACTTCTCTATGCCTTACATTTTTTCTTCTCTAGGGCTCATGTATTGTTGGGTTAGGTTTTGGCTAATTATTATGTGACTGTTGTTGTATAGATGCTCTGACTGCAGTATCTTAGTTAAATAGTCGACTCGGATTTAAGCTGTTTTTCAGGTAAGAAACAGTCGTGGACTTCTTAAGCACTGATGTACGTCGCTCTGGATAAGAGCGTCAGCTAAATGCCGTAAACGTAAACGTTATCGGTACGAAAAGTGGTATTGAGCCACAAGTATAAAGTTTTAAGTCTTTTTTTTTAAGTCTTTAATCTAAAAGACAAGACTGTTTTCCCCTTTCTTAAATTCACAGGGTCATAAGACTATCAACACGAATACTAACCCTCAAAATAAATAGTCATTTTTATGGGCAATGCAGTTCAAAGCTGGAAAACTGGATGGTACCTGTATTTGACAGCCTATGAGAAATCCTCAGTATGTCCTTTGTACAAACGAACACCTCTTCTAGTCTCACGCTGATAAGGAAAATGGATCTTAAAGGCCAGAAGGGAAGCGGTGGTTCAAATGGGGAGAAATTCCTCTCACGATTGGGTCGTCCTGCTTTCACCTCACATCGTTTTTAATTCACTGATGCTGCGTGGGTTAATAGGGGTTCGAGAGTATTGTAGCAGTACTCTCTACTGTGGATGAACTAACATGTATTCCCATTTTGCTTAATTCATATAAAGACCACAGGGATTTTTTTCTTGTACATTTGACCTTACAGAGAAATACATTAGACACTCAACCTTTGAGACACATTTCATTTAAAAAAGCTGAGTCATACTGGGGAGTGGATGGTGTCACGGTCGCCTCGCCCTCCCCCCGTAGATTCCGTTCCCCATCCCCTGAGTATTAGTTTATTCTTTTATTACATCCCCAATGTTTCTGTTTCTTCTTTACTCTCGTTCCTGTCTCCGTGCCTGTCTCCGTTCCCAACCTTTCCGTATCCCAATCCACCTCCGTTCCTCCCTTCCTCCCTTCCTCCCATTCTCCCTTTCAAGTCCCCATGCTTCATTTGGGGTGGTGGTGGCGTAGTGGGTAGGATACTTGCCTCTGGACCAAGAGGTCATGGGTTTGAATCCTACCTTCAGCAGACCACCACTGGGTTCCTGAGCAAGACCATTAACCCCAAGTTGCTCCAGGGAGAGACTGCCCCCTGTAGGTAGGGAGTGGAAGTCACTTTGGATAAAAGCGTCTGCTAAATGCCATAAATGTAAATTTGCATCACATCCCGTCCTTATTAGTTTCACCTGTTCCTCATTCAGTTTACTATTTAAACCCCAGTCTGACCCCTTCCCTGTGAGTCGGTATTTGTTCTATCCTTGTGTGTATGAGTACCTTATTCCTGTATATCAATGTCTTTAATGTTCTCTGTTTTCTCTTTTGTTTTGCAGGCTCGTGCTTCCTCTGTTTGATTTTTGGTGTTTGCGCCCTGAGGTGTCTGTCTCTTTGCACCACGTTCTCTCGCGCCTGTTTGCGAGCCAGCCCTGCCTTTTTCGTTTGTTTGAAAAACCTTAAGCACGAGCTTTTTGCCGTTTTTGTTTCTTGTTTTCTGATTGTTAGTTTTGATTGTGTTTTCTGTTGTATTTTAGAGTCTGTTTTTTTTTGGTTTGCTGTTTTCCTGTGTTTGCCTTCTGTTTATTAAACTGTCTATTGTTTTCGTATAGCCTTGCGTCCTCCCCTTTCCCTTCCATACACACCAAATATAAAGTGAATATAATGAGAAAAAGGTGCAAAACTACGGTCCTGTGTCTAGCATAGATTGGTACTTGCTACTAAACATAGCAGTTAGCAGATGTTTGTTTGTTTAATCGGATAAATCACTGAACTGTGTGCACCACTGGTATAATGTTACATTAGAAGCCAATAATCTTTAATGTGTGAAAGGGTTTTAAATTGCAGCTGCAGCGTGGATTGGTGGGTAGGCTACTTACCTCCAGGCTGAGAGGTTGTGAGTTTGAATCCTACCAAGCAAGACCCTTAAACCCAAGTTGCTCCAGACTGCTAAAGGATGAGGTTATACTTTTTAAAAAACAAACCTGTCACGGCTCGGTCAGTGGCCGTTAGAGGCCACTGCTTTTCTGTTGGTTTTTAGTCTTTTATTTTGACATCCTGTTCTGTTTTCCCTGCTTGTTTCCTGGTTTCCTAGCGTTTGTTCATTGATTTCTGTCTGTATTTAGGTTCTGTTTGTGTAGCACCCAGGTGTCTGTCCATTGCCTCATTTTACGTCTGTCTGTCCTGAACTCATGTTACCCTTGTTCATGTTTCTAGCGGCCCTTGTGCCAGGTTTTTGTTCCTGTTTTGTTTTTGCTTAATAAAAGTCAACCACAGCATGGATACCTGTTTTCCTGCCTCGTCTGTGCTCCGAGGTAAATCACGGGAGCCGGCTAGACCCGGCCCCCGTGACAAAACCCAACAGAATGACACACTAAACAGAAGACATATCACGACACTGATGTACGCACCACTTTCTTCTTCTTTTAAACAAATCTCATTCAAATGAACAAGCGATAATCTTTCTGACATGTGGTACAGTGACCAGTTGTGTTACAGCCATAGTTAATAATAAGACTCAACTCTTGAAGCCCCCCCCCCCTCCATGACTGGGACATCTGTTTAAATAATTATACATTTTTTCACAACATGGATCATTATGCAATGGATGTTCTTTTTGATAGTTTTGGGTCACTTCTCAGCTCAGAACTAGCCTTTGCATACACTTTCCCTGTTTGCTTCTCAGCTTCTGCAGTCCTTGCCCAGTACTTGCTAACGTGTGCTATTTAGTGCTAGCTAACCAGCTAGCTATTTGGAGTGCTTCTTGTCAGGTTCCTGCTGAAATGACTGCTCACTGGTTTTGTAGTTCTTTACAGGAGCGCTAAGAGGTAGTTCTATCAGACGTATAAAACAGGTTAATGAGTAAAACTGTATGCTAGCCATCAACTCACTGTAGCATAAGGATAGATCTGGCCCCAGTGGGTTCTCTGCTTTCTCATGAACAGCTGTTCCCTTTGCCGAGCTGGCTAGCCCAAATGCTGCTGATTGTTGCTACGGTTGATTTCTTTGCCAATGACATGGAACGGACAGAAAATTGTGCAAAAGAAGGGACAGAATGGCAGCCAGCAAGTCAGTATGCTATACATCCTTGTCCAATGCCTCCCGTCCCAGAGAGGAGAGGAACATCTGTTGCAGCTCTGATGGAAACACTTTAAATGTTTACATCTAAAATCTGTCTCCAACTACTATGAATGTATCATATTAACCCAGAATATTCATCTAGTATCTGTTGCAGTGCCTTTAAATGCTATTCTCTTTAGGAGACCACCTCCTCCTTTCCTTGGCTCTTGCAGTTCGTTGCATCAGCGCATGGTCCCCATCCACCTCAAATCAAAATCAATTTCCTGCTAATTTAATTACCACATGAATTTAGTGCTGGACTGAGGCAAGGGATGCCTACACAGACTAAATAAGTTTGAAAGAGTATTCTAGCTAGCAGGCAGGAGAGACAGACTTTTGGGAGAGTACGCTCTGGGCCTCTAAGCATGCTTCTGGGTATGACAAAGCAATGTCCCTGTGACCTCACGCAGCGACTGACAGCAGTGGTAATCCACAGCTGCGCTCATTTCCCCCACAAAACCCCTTCAGTCCATTAGTGGGATTTATTGTGTCCCCGTCAAAGAGCCCTAGCAGACCTCTTTATCGCACACCTTCAGTGGAGACGAGTGAGAGTGAAATACAGTACATCACTTTTCCCACATTTTGTTATCTTACATTCTTATTCCAAAATGGATTAAATTCATATTTTTCCTCAGAATTCTACAGGCAACACCCCATAATGACAAGGTTAAAAACTTTGCTTGAGATTTTTGCAAATGTATTAAAAATAAAAAAGTTGAGAAAGCTCATGTACAAAGTATTCAAAGGCTGCGTCCGAAATCGCATACTACGTACTACATTTGAATTAGTACGTACTGCTCTACCGTTAAAATAGTACGTACTATACAGTATGAATGAGGGCAGTATGAATGGAATTCAGACGTACTGCATCCGCTGTGTTGATGTTGTCACGTATCATGTGTTGTCACAACAGATTTTTTTTTTTTACGTTTACAAGTGTAATTTAACCACAATTAACGCGTAATTTAACATTTTCTTTAAGGTACTTACACTTGAAAAGAGCCGCGTCTCCATCTTCCGCCATTTTTCGAATCTGCTGTCGCGTCTCCCGCTGCTTTATGGGATAGTGCAGTGTCCATCGAATGCCTACTACAGAATTCGGCCGGAAGCAGTAGGTCATCCAGGAACTTCTCGCCTACTGTTTTTCCCATACTACGAATTCGGACATACTACTCGCCTTGCGTTCTACTTTTCGCATACTATATAGTAGGCAAGTATGCGATTTCGGACGCAGGGACAGTCTTTGCCATGAAGCTCCAAATTGAACTCAGGTGCCTCCTGTTTCCCTGATCATCCTTGAGATGTTTCTGCAGCTTAATCTGAGTCCACCTGTGGTAAATCCAGTTGATTGGACATGATTAGGAAAGGCACACACCTGTCTATATAAGGTCCTGCGGTTGACAGTTCATGTCAGAGCACAAACCAAGCATGAAGTCAAAGGAATTGTCTGTAGACCTCCGAGACAGGGTTGTCTCCAGGCACAAATCTGGGGAAGGTTACAGAAACATTTCTGCTGCTGTGAAGGTCCCAGTGAGCGATCAGGGGAGAAGGGCCTTAGTCAGGGAGGTGACCAAGGACACGATGGTCACTCTGTCAGAGCTCCAGGGGTCCTCTGTGGAGAGTGGAGAACCTTCCAGAAGGACAACCATCTCTGCAGCAATCCACCAATCAGGCATGTGGGGTAGAGTGGCCAGACGGAAGCCGCTGTTGAGTAAAAGGCACATGGCAGCCCGTCTGGAGTTTGCCAAAAGGTGCCTGAAGGACTCTGACCATGAGAAACCAAATTCTCTGGTCTGATGAGACAAAGATTGAACTCTTTGGTGTGAATGCCAGGCGTCACGTTTGGAGGAAACCAGGCACAAACCATCCCTCCAGTGAAGCATGGTGGTGGCAGCATCATGCTGTGGGGATGTTTTTCAGCAGCAGGAACTGGGAGACTAGTCAGGATAAAGGGAAAGATGACTGCAGTAATGTACAGAGACCTCCTGGATGAAAACCTGCTCCAGAGCGCTTTTGACCTCAGACTGGAGCGACAGTTAATCTTTCAGCAGGACAACGACCCTAAGCACAAAGCCAAGATATCAAAGGAGTGGCTTCAGGACGACTCTGTGAATGTCCTTGAATGCCCCAGCCAGAGCCCAGACTTGAATCCAATTGAACATCTCTGGAGAGATCCTAAAATGGCTGTGCACCGACGCTTCCCATCCAACCTGATGGAGCTGGAGAGGTGCTGCAAAGAGGAATGGGTGAAACTGGCCAAGGATAGGTGGCCAAGCTTGTGGCATCATATACAAAAGGACTTGAGGTTGTAATTGCTGTCAAAGGTGCATCGACAAAGTATTGAGCAAAGGCTGTGAATACTTATGTACATGTGCTTTCTCAGTTTTTTATTTTTAATAAATGTGTAAAAACCTCGTAAACCATTTTCATGTTGTCATTATGGGGTGTTGTGTGTGTAGAATTCTGAGCAAAAAAATGAATTTAATCCATTTTGGAATAAGGCTGTAACATAATGTTGAAAAAGTGAAGCACTGTGAATACTTTCCGGATGCACTGTACATCTATTTGATACCGTCAGAAAGTTGCTCATAATCCACCCTGCAGAAATCAGAGACTGGGTTACATAATCTCTCTCTCTCCCTCTACTTCTATCCCTCCCTCACAAACACACACACACACACACACACATCTTCCCTAAAATCTTTGGTTCATGTACTATTTTTGTACATGAGATGTTTGTGTGAGGAACTTTAAAAACTTTTTTTAGATTAGATTAAACTTTGTCGTTACACATGTACAAGTACAAGGCAACGAAATGCAGTTTAGTTTTAACCAGGAGTGCAAGAAGCAGCAATTACAGGATAAAGGTATAAGTTATAAGTGCATGTAAGGTTCTATGTACAAGTAGAAACTGGATGATATTTACAGATGGATGTACAGTAATATGAACATAATGTACAGTTTGTATTAACTATAATCAGGTTGCTACACTAATCATAAATATGCAATAGATATGGACAAGGTTTACAGGATGTTATCTACTATCTCAGATATTGACCTCTATAAAAATGTATCATTAGAAATTTACAATGCGTCTGTACAATGGATATGTGCATTTACAGTGGGTAGTGTAATGTGAGTAGTGCAATGATTATGTGCAATATTAAATGTGCAAAATTAAATAGTGCAATGAATATCAGAAGAGTGAAGGGGGGTGGGGGGGACAAAGGGGTCAGTAAGGGGCCGAATTCAGCAAGGAGACAGCTCTGGGGAAAAAAGCTGTTCCTAAATCTGCTGGTTCTTGTCCGGGGTAACCTGAAGCGTCTGCCCGAAGGCAGGAGAGAGAACAGTCCGTGGGTGAGAGGAGTCCTTAGGAATACTGCGTGCTCGACGCAGACAGTGCTTCCTCTGGATGAAAACTAAGCTGCAGAAAATGGTCCCCCTACTCTCTCCCAAATAGTTTATTTAGAAGAAGAAGAAAACGGAGGCATGAGGGCCCACAGATACAGAACCAAACTATACGAAGACCAGCGCTTGTATAATGGTGGACCGACAACTGTCACATCGCGGGGCGCAAGCCCTGCGTTGTGCACTACCTTTGGAGCTGCAGGAACTAGCACGAAGCCAGGGATTCATGCTGGTGTTTTTTATTAAACAAAAAACAAGAATAAAGAAAACAGGCACGTGGGCCAACCAGGAACGAGAGTACTGGATCAGGAACAGGATTAAAAACGTGCTCAAACTAAAGGCGTGCTAAAGACGATGGACAGATCACTGGCGCAGACACAAACAGGACTTAAATGCTAAACATAATCAGGGAGAAACACAAACCAGGTGGGCTATACGAACAGAAAACAGCAACATAATCATCATTTGAACTGTAAGGAAGAGCGGCACAGCTTCAGTCCTGGAGGGCTGTTGTCCAGCACAGTTTGCTCATTTCTCTACTCCAACATACCAATAAACCTGGTGAAAATGAATTCATTATGAGTGTTTTGTTGCATATTCCCGCACAATCATTATACAACCACAGTACAACCGCAGGCCTCTTTAAGAGTGTAACGACGGACAGAGAAGGAAAAGGTGATAGCAAGGAAAAAGACCAGACTTTTGAGCCGGCAGGATATAGAGAGGAGCTCTGTCAGATACAAATTCCCCATCAAATCACTCCAGATTAGAGCAATCCGCAGTGGCTGTGCTCCCTGAGTGACCGGCCCTGCCTCAGTATTAACACTCCGCCTTTGAGTACTCATCCTGCCAGCTGGGCCAGCTGTGCGGCCGGACGACTGAGGATGAGAAGAGAAATAGAGTCAGCTGAGCTGCAGCCCTACACACCCATGTTAGCTTTAGGTTTAAGCTTATCTGGGTGTTGCTGAGAATGTAGTCTGTCCTCAAAACATACTAACAATGCAATCCCCTGCTTAATCTAACAACAGCGCTTGAACATTACCGGGAACATAATAGCTAAGAAAACATCTGAGGGTTAGAGGTTACAGCTATACGTTCGAAACTCGGAAGAGATGTTGTCTTGATACAAGTAGAGCAGGTTTCATATCTACGACAAAAAGACAAAGAGTGAAAATGTAAACAGATCAACTAGTTTTGATTTGACAAACTGCATATACAGTGCTTTAGAAAACGATTCAGTCCCCTTTTTGTGAATCCCACACTATAAACACTATATGGCCAAACGTATATTGACTAGAGGTGGGCAGAGAGATATTTTTTTTATCGCGCGATAAGAATCTCGCGCCGTTAACGCGTGTAACGCCGTTAACGGCCCAGCACTAATATTGACAAATACTGTTCCATCTCTTTATTACCGATTTCCACCAGAACAACTGCTAACATGCGGTCTCCACAGACTAACCCTGTCAGAAGAAGGGATCATACTCAATAACAGGGCACTATCATGGGAAGCCACCTTTGAAACAAACGTAAGTGCTGTTTTTTTAACTGAAAGTGTTTAGGAGAAACAACAGCTCATCCAAGCAGAAGCAAACGATCAAAGACACAAGAATGATGAGTGCTGAAGCATTTATTGTGTAAAAAAAATCCTCCATGGTTTGGGAGCTTTGCAAAATGTTTTTTTAAGAGCAAGGAATGTACTCTGGAAGAGAGTGTTCTTTGGACTGATGAATCATGCTTCACCATCTGTCAGTCTGATGGACAAATCTGGATGGGAGGAGTATGCTATCTACTGGAATTCGGCAGTAACGCTTTGGCGGAGCGATAATAGTCTTACGGTGTGTAAGAAACCAGGCGCTTGAGCACTTTTAGTGCGCTCCCCTGAAAACCGAGCTAAAGCTCAGTCACTGAAAGAACCCGGATGCTGCACTGAAATCTGCCAGAAAACGCCGAGCAGAACGACGGACACTCTGCACTAAACGGACGCCATTTTGACCACGTAGCGGAGGGGGCGGGGCTTTCAGCGTGTTTTCGAGTTGGATAACGGCGGC
>JBBPDC010038556.1:0-11923 GCA_037974485.1 Hemigrammopetersius urotaenia | reverse complement strand
ACGACTTTCACTTGTATTGGAGTAACATTTGACCAGTGGTATCTGTACTTTCACTTAAGTACTGAATGTGAGTACTTGGTCCACCTCTGATCAAATCTCTGTTCCTTTACCTCTCCACCTCATTGCATCTTTCTTCTTTGCTTCCCTTCTGTCTCTTTCTGATTTCTTTTTCCTTTCTTTTTCTTTTCTTTTTCTCTCTCTTCCTCCCTCTCAGACTTTTTAAACATTTGTTTCTTTTCTCTCATTCTCCCTCTTTCTTGTTTTTCTCCCTCTCCATCTGTCTTTCCCTTTCTTCCTCTCTATTTCCTTTTTCATCCTCTTGCTTTCTCTCTGTTCCCTTTCTTTATCTCTAGGCTTTCACTCTTTCTTCTTCTCTTTCCTTTCTCACCCTTTCGTTCTTTCTTCCTCTCTCTTTCTATTCTCCCTCTCTCCCACCCTCTTTCTCTTTCCCCTTTCTCCCTCTCTTCTCCGTCATCTCTTTCTCCCTCTCCTTTCTGTCAGTTCCCTTCCTCTTTCTCTCTGTTTTTTGTCTTTCTTTTCTCACCCTCTCGTTCTAACTGTTCCCTCTTTCTTTCTATTCCCTTCCTTTCTCTCCCTTTTTCTTTCTCTTGGCTCCCCTTATCCTTCTTCCCCCTTTAACTCTTTATTCCTCTCTATTTCTATTCCCCCTCTCTCTCTCTCACTCTTTCTTCGGTTCTCCTTCCCCTTCTTTACCCTTTCTCTCTTTCCTTCCTCCCTCTCTCACTCCACCCACACTACTTTACTCTGAGAGGAGCCCCCGTTTACAGGGTCGTGATTAGATCTAAACTCCTGCTGGAGTCATTAAAGAAAAAAATCTCTCCGACATCGGGCGCGCGCGCGGGAGAGAGACGTGGCATTTATTTACTTTTATTTACGTACACGCGGCAGCGCGGCGCGAGCACGGAACACTCTCTGAGGTGCACGCGATGATATGGGTAGTTAAAGCAGGCTATTTGCATAATAAGTGCATATTTAATGAGGGCAAAGTGCTAATTGACTTCTGTGCTATTAATTCGCAGCACTGTCGAATCGGTTCCGCGGTGCTGTTACTCACACACACACACACACACACACACATACATACATATATATACACACTCACACTCACGTACAAATACATACGCACACATACACGTACATACATATACACACCCTTAGCACACACACACACACACACACTGAAGTCGAGGGGAGACTGAAGTGGTAATGTCGCCCCTTGCCTCAGCCCCTCCTCTCTCCCCAACACACACACACACACGCACACACACACACACACACACATGCTGAAGTCCCCAGCACGCACGCGGTGCTTTTCTATACCTCGCAAGCGACAGAGGGAGACTCGTCCATCCGACCTACCGCAACTGGCAGCTTCACCTTTAAAAACTCCCTCATGCTCTCCACTAAACCACTTTCTGGGTAAGTAATCTCTCCCAAAAGCAGACAAATGGACATGTTAGTGCCACTATTTACCTCATTTTGTTTCGAACGATGTCAGAAGAAAATCGGAGCGCGCGGAGCGTTCAAATCCTAACGGTCTCTCTAACGGTCTCTTTAACTGTCTCCGTCCAAATCTGCTGGAGAAAATATATAATTTTCTTTCGTTTCTCTTATTTAACACCACACAATATATCTAAAATAAAAAGAACTCGTTATTCTTCAGCCACAGGGTGTCTGAGAAGAAAACTGAAAAAAGAAATCAAGTGGATAAACTGATTTTGCCTAAAAGTTAGCTCAAGTGAGCAGATTTCTCCCAGGTTGCTCTCAGAGTCTCTTTTTAGCCTACGTATAAAATAAATAAATAAATATATCAAGAATGTGTTTTTGTTTTTTTTTTGCTCTTAGGTCTTAGGTCCCTGTGGTGATGGTGTCTGGAGAAAACAGTAAATACATTACAAGTGAAAAAGTTTTCTCTGTGAAGGTGCTTTTGTATTTGTCTAAAATATGATAATCTGCATATTTTAAGTTTAATACATGATCATAGTTTAATCCATCATAATCAGTCAAGTGCGCACCGGCAGGCTGAGGAGAAACACTGAACACTGATAAAAGGGTATAAAAAGTTCCTTTTATTTATTTTGCCTACACATTCAAAGCTGCATAACTTTCTAAAGGTCAGTAGTGGCATTAGAGATTTCCTTAATGGGTGTTTGTGTATGCTAGGGGGAGGTTTATTATTAATATTGTTGGTTTTCGAGAAATTTATGAGGAAAAATGGCTGTATATTTATTTGGGTTGGTGTTATTTTAAAGAGTTTAAAAGAGTTTAAAAGATGGGTAGTTTTTTTCATGTGGGCGATTCTGACTCATCTGACATGCTAATTACTTATAAACCTAAGTAAGTGCTGTGTATGTGTGTGCGTGTGTGTGCGTGCTTGTGTGTGCTTATGTATGTGTGTGTTTAAGTATGCTCTCTCGTAGTCCTCCTGTCATGTCTCGTAAATGGTCATTCATCAGTTGCTAAAAGATCTAATCCATTACCCCCCCCCATATGTGTATACAACTTTACATCTATTCCCACAGAGACAAGCATTGTATGTGTGTGTGTGTGCGCGCGCGTGTGTGTGCGCGCACACGAGCATGTGTTTATCTCTGTGTGCGGAGCAAATGTCCACATATTGATTGAAATACTGGAAAGTCTGTAGAAGTGGGGACGTTTTGCTGTTTTTCACAACAAAAACATATTTTTTTTAGGAAAAACTAAAACCTGGTTACTGAGTTTAAGGTCAGGGTAAGGTTTAGGTGTAGTATAACTGAGATACAATATTACACACATGTTTGATGTAAATGAGTGCTTGGGGACATGCCCCAGCAGTGCCACAGTGTTGTGTATTACAAATTAGTATTTGTGTCATGATATAAATACAAAACTCTTTGTGTCGCAAATGTATGCAATAGATGCATCTGTGTGTCTTTCACAAGGCTGTGTGTGTTAGCACACGCAAATGTGTTTTTCAGGATGATGTTACTTAAGATAGAAATGTGTGTGTGTGTGTGTGTGTGTGTTTGTGTTGGTTTTACCTAAAGTAATTTCCCTTCAGGTTTAGATTTCATTTCCACATGACTGTTCAGTAAAAGCTTCAGTAAAATGAGAAAATGATCAAACAAGGGGAGGAAATGTGTGTGTAAGAATATAACTGTATGTGTGATCGTGTGTTTGTGTGTGTGTACGTGTATGTGTATGCCTCTCTGTCTGAGAGAAAGGAAGTGATTGAGTGTAGAAGTCTGTGACGGAAAGACATTGAGTTGGCTTGAGTTTCCTGAAGACTGAGTTAACCACTGTGTTTATCAGACAGAGAGAGAGAGAGAGAGAGAGAGAGAGAGAGACAGGGAAAGAGAGAGACAGAGAAAGAGAGAGAGAGAGACAGAGAGATAGAGAGAGAGAGAGAGAGAGAGACAAAGAAAGAGCGAGAGAGAGAGAGAGACAGAGAGACAGAGAGAGAGAGACAGAGAAAGAAAGTGAGAGGGATGATGATGAATGATTGAGTGAATAGAGAATGACATTTAAGGTGTGTGTGTGTGTGTGTGTGTGTGTGTGCGCACCTCTTTTTCATTTGGCTAAGAGATTCCCCATACCCTCAGTGAGTATGTGTGTCTGTGTGTGTGTGTATGTGCGCATGCTTGTGAGTCTGTTCAGCTGTTCCGTCTCTACAGTAGCTCCTATATGAAGAAAATGAGTGATGACATATGTAATTAACATAAAACTGCAAGTGCACACACACACACACACACACACACACACACACACACACGCACACACACGCACAGAGAATGACGTGTGTTGAAACAGCGCTGAGGGAAGTACTGGTAAAGACATCAGAGCGGAATTCTCCCTTAAAGCACCTTAAGGGTCAATTTTCATAACCCCCCAGCACACACACAGAAGTGTGTTCTTTTTGTTTTATGGTTTCATATTCAGTCTGCAAGAGTCTGCAGTCTGCCTGTTCAAAAATTCCTATAAAGATTTTTGGGTGTGTGTGGTGTGTGTGTGTGTGGATGTGTGTGTGTTTGGGTGTGTGTGTGTGTGTGTGTGTGTGTGTGTACTCTCCACCACTCTCAATCTATTAGTCTGCTCTCTCTCTCTGCAGTCTCAGACTGCTGCACTTTCTGTACTTTTATCGCCGACCCTCATTTGATGTATCACCTTTGATGGAAATGACCAATCAGGGCTCTTTATCCTGTCGACAGTTTGCATCATGTGCTTCAGGGATGTTTTTATTAGGGCGGTCACTATCAAGTATATTAGTAATCAATTCATTCTTTAATTATTTTGAATAGTAATCTGTAACCAACGTTGAAAAAGAATATGAACTAAAGGGACCTATAGGGCTATTACACTGTTGTTTGGTGCGAAATGCCTCATTGTATGGAAACTGTCAGATTTTCTTTACTGTGATGGTGAATGGAACCAGTGGTCATGATGTCTATACAGACAGCACAGAAACATTTCAGCAAGTAACAAACAATATAAAAATACCCACTCAAAGGTACAACAGTGGTCCAAGCTACTGTCCAAATGTTTTTAGAACTTGAGCTGCAGGGTTTACATTGCTAACACTACTATTAAATAATCAATCAAATAACCTGAATAGTGATCTCGCTGCATCAAGTAGCCAGAATTATGATCAAGTAGCCTGAATAGCGATATGCTCTTAATATGGTTTTATAATTTTATATTATTTATATGCTTTATATAATTTTATATAATAAAGTATACTTATTGTCACAAGTGAATACACCACAGCACACAGCACATGCTCATCGGATAGTTTCTTGCTGTCAAAAACATATGTTGTCATATGTTGATATAGAGTACAGTGGGGTTATCACATAAGCGCCTTTTACATAGTGACTAGTGACGAAGAATCTATCTCCTGCCACACATTTCTTTCACATTTCACCTCTTTGGTTCACCTTTAGTTCTTTTTTCCACCTCCTGAAATTTTATTTCAGGCCCCTACCCACACTCCCTCAACATCACAAACAGGATCAAGAGATTTTAAAAAATGCATTGTCACTGCCATCTAATCACTGCTTATTCATCATTTTCTCATTGAGTAATTGAGGCCAAGATGTTGTGATTCATTTATTTATTTATTTGTGAACCACTTGTTTTCCAGAGAATTCAGCCATTCCTAATAGGCTTATTAGGCATTTGAAATCCCATATCTCAGTACTTGTTTGAATCAGGTTCTACATGGAACACAGTGGCTGAATGGACTGCATGTGTGGATTTACAAGCTGATTTATTAGAAAACTCTCATTTGCTGGTACACAGAACCCATGTTTTATTTGCTGTTTATATTTTCAATACCTGTAGCTGTGTTCAGTTTATAATTGGTAAGAAACTTAAAACCACAGTAAGCAGAGCTTCATTGCTATAGGTTGAATATTTAATCGTTGTCAGAAAACAAAACCTCAATTTTTTTTCTACTTTTTGACATATTTTTAAAACACAAGCAGATCTTTATGTGGTGTGAAAAGTCTGTACCATTATAAATGCTACAAATTAACTTGGAAAAATATTTTTACATTTACTTCTATTATAAGTTATAATTATGCCCTAGTCTTAGAGATACAAGACAAAAAGTAAATCATGACAAAACAAAAACAACAAATTTAAAACCTTTTTTTCGCTTAGTTTCTATGCACATTTAAAATTGTACTGTATCAAAATCTTTCATTTTAAAATGGCAAGGAAAAGTAAGTCTTCCATGATATGCGGCCCAGAAATGTTTTATGCAAAGATATCACGTTCTTGTTTTCTGTGATTTGTGATGAAGAACTAAAGGAATGTTTCTTTGGTTAAAATAATAACAAATAGCTTCCTTCCATCTCCTGGCATCCTTTCCCTCCTCCTTTTCCCCTGCATCTCCTTGATCTCCCATTCACTCTGTTACTTTTGTTCTCCTACTTTTTTTCAGCCACACTCTGGCTCTGATCGATTGGCATGCCCAAGTTGCTGGGCAGCCTGCCTCTGATGGACGAGTGTCAGAAATCAATCCAAACAACTTTAGGAAAGAGCAATAGAATAAAAAATAAAGAAGGGAAGAAAAAGGGGAAAATAAGGGGCTTGTCACAAAAAGAGATTCTTTTTGTCATCCTACATTTCCTGTCATCCTCCCATCTCTACTTACCAACATATCTCTCTATCTCTCTCTCTCTCTCTCTCTCTCTCACTGTCTCCCTCTCTACCTTCACTCACACAAAGGGCCGAAAGACATCAGAGGGACCAAATCGGATTGTTCTGGAAAAACAGGAAAGAAGAGACAGAGGAGGGAGGAAGTCAAAGATCAGAAGTCATGAAGTTATAAAACATCTTTCCACCTGTTGAGCCATCATGTTCCACACTTTCCCCAACAAGTCAAAACCCCAGTCTCCAGTCTCCCTAGAGAAGACATACTCGCTGACGGCCCACTACGATGAGTTCCAGGAAGTGAAGTATGGCAGCCGTTACAGCAGTAGCACCCTCAGCAATGGTATGAGCCTACACCTGGGTGGCTCGCTTGACCGCTACGGCCGCTCCCGGAATGGGCGAGAGAAGAATTTGTCAGGGGGTGGGGCCAGCCCAGGAGGAGGGACATCAGAAAGATGGAGTCGAAGGGAGATCTGCCTGCTTTCAGCCCTGGTCTTTGCAGCAGGCGTGTGTGTGATCCTCGGATGCATGCTGGCCCTGAAGTTCTTGTCACTGGAGGCACAGCAGGATGCTCAGTGCAAGCAGGACTGCAAGGCAAGGCGCTCACTACTGAGAGCAGCACGCTTCGTCCAGGGCAACATTGACACCACAGTCCAGCCCTGCCATGACTTCTACAGCTTTGCCTGTGGAGGCTGGCTCCGGCGTCATGGGATACCAGAAGACAAGCTGAGCTATGGCATCATCACAGCCATTGGAGAACAGAACCAGGAGAAGCTGCAGCGTCTCTTGGAGCAGCCCATCAGGAGGAGGGAGCCAGACAGCGCTGAGAGAAAGGTACTACATTATCACATAAATTAGTTGTTTCTTTTTCTTTATGTCCAATAGTTATTCCACTAAGAGAGCGTAGATTGAAATATTATAAACTATACATCCACAAATTCAATCACACTAAGATGAAAACTGCAACCAAATTTATAAAACTTATATAAACTGAACAGTTATAGACTGTAGCTGACTGTGTCATGAAAAATGATCATCTACTCTCTACCCTATTAATCACTAGTCAGTTTCTGACCACAGCATCTCTGTTTATTATTGTGGACTCAGATATTATTTGAGTGGTGGACCATTATTAGCAAAGTAGCAACACTGACTTGTAGCGACGTGGTAGTGTTGTAATGCGCGGCACTTACTGTACGCCAACAAAGTGCAGCTCCAAGGTAGGGGTTTCTAGTAAAGTGGCTGGTAAGAGGTTATACATGCACACACAGCTTTTTGATTTTTTACTTAAACATACTTAGAAAGTGTTAAATATGTGTAGTAGTATTCTTTCTCTTTCTACCGTTCCTCCCAGGTAAAGGAGTTCTATCGCTCCTGTGTCAACATCCAAGAGATTGACCGTCTCGGAGCAACACCTATGATGGAGGTGATTGAGAGTTGTGGTGGGTGGGACTTGTCTGTAGCACCACCAGGAGGGGCAGGCTGGGAAAGCAGCTCCGTCCCTGTGAGGCCTGACTTTAATGAGATGCTATACCGGACCCAAGGCATTTACAGCACAGCTGTCTTCTTCTCACTCACTGTCAACGTGGATGACAAGAACTCCTCACGCAATGCAATACGAGTGAGTAGTGCGTAGGTGAATGTACATGCATGCTATATGACCAGTCTTTTCTATTTTTTTTTTCGCATTGTTATTATGTCTGCATTACTAAATATTGCACAACCTCTGATTTTATGTGGTTGCAAAACTGTAGATTGATCAAGAGGGTCTGACGTTGCCAGAGAGGACTTTGTACCTGGGCCAAGACGAGGACAGTGTGAAGGTACAAAACCTGTAGGAGTGTGTGTATTTCTGTATTTAGCTCACAAAATGTGTCTGCTCTTTTCAACCATGGTTGTACAGCTGAATGTGTATTCCTTTTGAGTATATAATGATCGCAGTCATAGCTGACACTGGGTATTGCTTAAAGTTTTTTAATACCAATACCTTGGCTTTGGCACAGATTCTTCTTTTAATTTAAAAACTGACAGTGGGTGTGGCCAAAAACACTAATTGACTGCAAACTAAGCATGAAGCCATAATTTTAAAGGGCCCATAGATTCTTCTTGTATCTCTCTCCTCAAGCTACACCCTTTACACGCATATCTATCAGGGTGTTTTTCATGGCAGTAATTTTTCATGACAGGGTTCCACCTCCTTTCTAACCCTCATAATTAAACAGTCTGTTTCTGTTGCTGTGATTTTAAGACTACATTCTCAAGAAAATATTCTCTGATTGGCTGCCCTCATTCAAAAACCAATCAATAAGCACAGATATTTTGCAAGTCAGACTGGCTACTTCTATGTATGGGAGATAATGAGGGAGAATGAGCTGCAGATGTACTTGGTGAAGGTCAGACTGAGTTGGTGAAAGCAAGTATGTACAGAGATAGCTCTTCACACCAACTAGCTGGGTATCCCAATATCGCACGATGCTAACAGGGAGAAGACTAGCACATGCATCCTCTAAGACACAGCACCACTGTATCTTGTTCTTACCTAGAGAGAGCAAGGCCAATTATTCTTTCTCAGACAAAGCAGTCTCCTGGCGATAGGATCTTAGGCACTTAAGCAGCTGGAGTGCCAAATGCTCTGTACTTCTGCACAAAAGTAAGGCTGAATACCATAAAAAAATGGATTTCTTGTTGTTGATGATCAGCTTTATTAGAAACCTCTACCTTGTTCTTCCACACTTCAACCACTTTATAAAGTCCACTGACCTTTGGGTCCTCTGTATATGTGTGCAGTTACAGACTATAGTCACGTGATATATTAGACCCCTGCTGCTTCATTCATCACTGGTCAGTTTCTGACTGTTGTTGATGAGATCATTAACCATTCTCAGACCAGCAGTAACACCAACATGATAGTGGCATGGTAGTGTATGCAGTGCCGATACGAGTGTATGAGGTGTTGCTTTGGGTATTTAAGCACATCAGCATCATTGCAAGGTTGAGAGTGGTCAACCACGCAAAAAATCCAGCTAAGAGTGGCTCTGTGGTCTGAAACTATACACTAATGAGGGTGACTACATAAACAATACAAACTGAGTATCATCTCAAAGTAGGTGTTTTTAATAATGTGGCAGGTGAGTGAACATAGACAGTGATGGCATCATAAGGCATTGTTTCTCTCCCCCTATTTCAGACGTAATACTCAGCTTTACTTACTTCCAAACTTTATTCCACAAGCCCACCCCCCTTCATTCGTTTATTTATTCCTTCCTCTCAAATTGGGTCTTTAAATGTGCTCATTCCTCTTTTATTCTCTCTCTCCATCTCTCCATCTGTGTCGTCTGAGGGCCATCTGCTGCTTTCCCTTTCCTACTGCTCTCCTGCCGTGAGCTTGTGTCACTAATTGATCGTGTCACATCTGTGTCTGGGCACCAGCTTATGATGTCAGTGGCAGTGTGACTCACTAATGATGTCACAGCTGTGCTTCTCATCCCTCACCAATGAGCTCATGCATATGCCAGTAGGCCAGTAGTTTATGTCATGACTGACCAGTTTCTCCTAATAGTAATTAGCATCAATACAAAATTTCACTAAAGTGATCTCATGTCAGTGTTGTGATATGTTTATAAATAATGTCATGTTTATCACTGTCACACTGTGTTAATGATGTTAGATCCTGGCAGCCTACAAGGCCCTGATGGAAAGGCTGCTAAGCATGCTGGGAGCACACAATGCCACGGTGAAATCTCGTGAGATTTTAGAACTTGAGACCAGATTGGCCAATGTGAGTATCTGCATGTGTGGACAGACATCCTTTTCCAAACTATTTGCTAATTTCTTTGTTTGTTTCTGTAGCATGATGGATTATATTTTCCCCAGTGTTGTGTGTGTGACAACTACTCTTTTCTAGATCACAGTATCAGAATTTGATGAGCAGAGAAAAGACATCAGTAGCATGTACAACCGGATCACACTCAAACAGCTGCAGCGTATGGCACCTAGTGTGAGTATGCACACACGCGCACACACACACACACACACACACACACACACACACACACACACACACACACAGTACATGTTTATACATCCATGACTCTCAGAAAGATCTGATTTATTTACAACCCCACATATAACCCTGGCATATCTTTTCCTCTCTCTTATACTTATTTGCAATTACAGTGTTTTTATTTATTTTGTGTTTTTGTTTTTCATATTATTTTTGTCTGCCAACTCATCCTGCAGTTGCTATGATAACAATGCAGAACCAACTCTGGACAGTTCTGATGAGCAGCCGCTCCAGCAACTTCCAGAACAACCAGGGCATTGTTTAAGCAGTGCAGTCACTCTGCTTTTTCTTCTGGAATTTTCACTGAAGTTAACAATTTCCAGATGAGGCCTTCACAACCTGCAACATGATATAGTTATTAATAACTGGTTCTCAGGTAGCCATTTTCCACCCATATGGTTCTGGTGCTGGGGACATACTAACCTAAAAACAGGACCATGCTTTCTTCTAAAAGAGCAGATGGTCAATAACATCAGTTCAACTCCAGCATGAACCAGCAACATCAGTATAACAGAAACACACATTTGCCATATTGCCATATTGCAATCTAATTTTTACATCTAAAGTTTGCATAATGCTCTGGGAGCATTCAGATGTACTCAGAAGCAGAAAACATTTTGGGGCTAGATTAATGCATTTGACTGATAAGTAACATAAAATAGGAATTTAAGAGAAAACAAAGAAAGCTGTAGTTCAAGGGGCCCATAGATAAAAAAAAAAAAAAGCATGTTTGAGAGAGTTTGGAAAGTTTACGAATATATCATCTGAGGGAAACACCTGGGAAAGGGAGGAGACAGGAAGAAGACAGGTTAACAGGATAACAAGGGGCAGGGTTAAGACTGGGCTAAGATTAAAACAACAGAAGTCACATGAAAGGCAGGCACATGGCCAGGGTATATAAAGAATGCACATGAAACAGGGAGGCAAAAACAATGACATAGAAAAGAAAACCAGAAGAAAAAAGCCAGAAGAACTTTACAAAACATCCATGTTGTGCACCACAACACAGTTTAAAGTAACAAACTCTTTGATTAAACGTATTTTATTTATTTGAATTAGTTTCAGTCCACACCTGAGAATACATGCATGCATGTCTTTTGAAACCGTGCTTTTATTTTACCACTTGAGAAACATTCAGTTAAAAGGATAATTCAGCAAAAAATCAATTTTATATAATTTTCTCATTAATACAGCAGCTTACAAATAGGACTGTAGTCTCGACCACATGTGTTGAATCCATGACTATGACAAGTTATAGTCAAGACTAAGCCCAAATAAGAATGTAAATCTTGTCAGTATCTGTGTGTGTCATAAACTCAGATTATTTGGTAAGCTCTTTTAAAACTAAGCTTTACTCTTACATGCTCTTGTGGAACAGTATAATTAATACTTGGAATTCTAGTGTTATTACATAAAATTTACTGCACTATAAAAAGGGCATAACTATGTACTGTAGTTTTTAAATGGTTTTGTACTGCACTTATATTCCATTTGGGTAGGTTCCAGTCTGCAAACATGCCAGAAAGGTAAAAGAAGTTTTTTCTGAATGATAAACAACACTAATATAAAAAAATCAATTCCAGTAAATCAATCAAATCCAAACAAGTCCCAACAAAATATCTACTCATCTGTCACGGCTGAGGGCCGTTATTGGCCACCGTGTTTTTATTCGGGACTTTTGTTTTGCCTGTGAGTGCTGTGTCA